>CAUYPO010089139.1:0-32549 GCA_963574435.1 Cheirogaleus major | reverse complement strand
ATGGCTGTCTGCCTCCAGTGTACCTCTAAGCCCCAGCCCCTACCACTTACTGACCTTGGGTCTCTCTATCGCCACCCCCACCCTCCCCCACATTAGAACCAAAGCTTTGGGATGTGGCACTGCTCTCAACGAATCTTCCACAGGCAGAAGTTACCCCAGGCTTTTGGAGGCAACAATCTTCAGCATGTTCCCTTGGTCTGGGTGTGGGCTTAAAACTCTGAAAATTGTGGTTTAAATTGTCTCTCTGTTAGTACCTAGTCTTGCGCTCTGGGCACATTTCCTTACCTCTCCAAGTCTCAGCTGCTAGGTCAGTAAAATGGGGGAAATACCTGTACCTACTGGAGTGGTTATAAGAATATAATGAGATTTTTAAAAATAAATGTTTATGGAACACCTATCATGATAATGTACAGGAAACAGTAAATGCTCAATAAATGCTAGTTCTTTCCCAGGTGCAAAGGTGCAAGAGGAATTTCCATACTTTTTGAGCTGCCCTTTCTGGGCCCAACAGTCGGAGTTGGCTTCATGGGCATGTAACTTTTGCAGTCACACAGGGCCCCAAGCTTAAGAAGGGCCCTACAATTAATGTAATGCTCAGCTGTTGTCATCTTGACATTCTTAGTAATTTTTGAACAAAGGGCCCCACTTTCATTTCACACCGGGCCCCACAAATCATGTAGCCAGTTTTCCCCATAACCACGCTGTTAATGGGGTCATCGGCAATTGTTAATATAAGGGACTGTTACTGTAAAACAAAACTAGTAGCAATGATATTAGTCAATATGAGTTTAAAACAGATTAACAGCCAAGATGGGGTCACAGGTGAATTCTACCAGACATTTAAGGAAGAAATTATACCAACTCTCTACAATCTCTTTCAGAAGTTGCAATCAGAGAGAGTACTTCCTCACTCATTCTATGAGGCCAGCATTACTCTAATACCAAAACCAGACAAAGATATTATAAGAAAAGAAAACTACAGACCAATGTCTCTCATGAACATAGATGCAAAAATCATCCACAAGATGTCAGCAAATAGAATCCCACAATGTATAAAAAGAATTACACCAAGGCCACATGGGATTTATCTCAGGTACACGAGGCTAGTTCAGCATTCAAAAATCAATTAATGTAATCTACCACATCAACAGGCTAAAAAGAAAAATTACACAATCATATCATTAGATGCAGAAAACATATTTGACAAAATCCAACAGCTTATTCATGATAAAAAAACTCTCAGCAAACTAGGAATAGAGGAGGAACTTCCCCAGTTAGTAAATAAATTCTACAAAAAACCTATGGCTAATATCATACTTAATAATAAGAAACTAGAAGCTTTCCCCTTAAGACCAGGAACAAAGCAAGGATGTATCTTCTTATCACTCTTTTTCGACATCATACTGGAAGCCCAAGCTAATGTGATAAGACAAGACAAGACAAAAAAAGAAAAGGCACATATACTGGGAGGTAAGAAATAAAACTGCCTGTGTTTGCCAATGACATGGTTGTCTATAGAGAAAATCAGAAAGAATGGACCAAAAAAACCTCCTGGAATTGATAAGCAATTATTGCAAGGTTGCAAGATATAAGGTTCATAAGCAAAAGTCCACCACTTTCCTATATATCAGCAATAAATAAGTGGAAAAACACAGTATCATTTACATTAGCACCCCTAAAATTTAAATATTCAGGCATACATCTATTAAAATATGTATAATCTATATAAAGAAAACTACAAAACTCTGATAAAATGAGAAGACCAGCCACAGACAGGGAGAAAATATTTGCTAAAGACATACCTGCTAAAGGACTGTTATCCAAAATAGAAAAAGAACTCTTAAAACTCAACACTAAGAAAACAAACAACCCAATTAAAAAATAGGCCAAAGACCTGAACAGACACCTCATCAAAGCAGATATACAGGTGGCCAATAATCATGTGAAAACACTCTCCACATTGTATGTCATTAGCGAAATGCCAATTAAAACAACAATGAGACACCACTACATGCCTATTAGGATGACCAAAATCCAGAATGACATCAATTGCTGGCAAGCATGTGGAGCAACAGGAACTCTCCTTCATTTCTGGTGGGAATGCAAAATGCTACAGCCACTTTGGAAGACAGTTCAGCAGTGTCTTACAAAACTAAACATACTCTTACATACTCTTACCACTGTATGATCCAGTAATCATGTTCCTTAGTATTTACCCAAAAGAGTTGAAAACTTATGTCTGCACAAAAGCCTGCACACAGATGTTTATAGCAGCTTTATCCATAATTGCCAAAACTTGGAAGCAAACAATAAGTCCTTCGATATGTGAACGGATAAATTAACTGTGGTACATTCAGAATATTGTTTTGCACTGATTAATAAAGTGCTAAAAAGAAGTGAGCTACCAAGCTATGAAAAGACACAGAGGAACTTCAAATGCATATTACTAAGTGAAAGAAGCCAATCTGAAAAGGATATATACTGTATGATTCCAACTTTATAACATCCTGGAAAAGGCAAAACTATGGAGACAGTAGAAAGGTCAGTGGTTGCCAGTAGTTAGGGGACAAGGAGGGATGGACAGGAGGAGCACAGAGGATTTTTAATACATTTGCCCAAACCCCATAGAATGTTGAAGGAGTGAAGGATGTACCATCTCCAAATATGCTGACTTGGTATGTCGATTATTTTGAGCAGAAAACACTGGAGAAACTGCAGTTTCAGAGATGTTTAGCTGACCTGTCTCTTCCTGCATGCAGCAAGCCATAAAGATTCCTGTGGGAGGAACACCGTCTCCACACCAGGGCAAGAAAATAGCCCTTATCACCAGACTGGGAAGTGGGGGCTGCAGTGGACCCAAATAAATGTACATATTGAAGTAACCCTTATCTTCCTCTGGTTTTACACCCTCCAGATATCTGCTAAGCCGGGCGTGGTGGCTCACGCCTGTAATCCTAGCACTTTGGGAGGCTGAGGCGGCAGGATCGCTCAAGGTGAGGAGTTTGAGACTAGCCTGAGCAAGAGCGAGACCCCGTCTCTACTAAAAAATAGAAAGAAATTAATTGGTCAACTAAAAATATATAGAAAAAATTAGCCGGGCATGGTGGTACATGCCTATAGTCCCAGCTACTCAGGAGGCTGAGGCAGAAGGATTGCTCGAGCCCAGGAATTTGAGGTTGCTGTGAGCTAGGCTGACACCACGGCACTCTAGCCCGGGTAACAGAGTGAGACTCTGTCTCCAAAAAAAAAAAAAAAGATATCTTCTAGTGACTCCCCTAGAAATGTACTGCCCCTGGCCAGATCCCCTTTGCCCTGTCATTTCTTGTCAAATGTATCATTCTTTGTCTAAGAAGTATAAAAACATCTTGCTCCAGCCACTTCTTTGGACTTTCCTCTCTTACGAAGATCCCCATGTACATGTAAAACTGGTAAATTGTGTATGCTTTTCTCTTGTGAATCTGCCTGGTGTCAGTTTGGTTTCTAGATCCAGCTGAAGGGGGGTTGGAGGTGATCTCTGGCTCCCTTACAAGGCTCAACGTCAAGAGTGAACCCTATTGTAAACTATGGGCTCCAGGTGGCACTGATGTGTAGATGTAGGTTCATCCATGTAACAAACGTACCCTCGAGTGCAGGATGTTGGCGGTGGATTAGGCTGTGTCTGTGGGGGGCAGGGAGTATATGGGGACTCTCCGTACTTTCTGCTCAAGTCTGCTATGAGCCTAAAACTGCTCTAAATAATAAAGTCTATTTAAAAGGAAGAAAAAGATTTACTGTTGTACATCTACTGCTAATTCTGAATTGTTGAATGGTGGCACCGTCATGATCGTCACAGCAGGAGTCCCCACCTCATCCTCTAAGAGATCGCACATAATGAGGGAACAAAGAGGGAGCAGAGGGGACAGATCAAACCGTGTCTGTGCGTGTGATTTGACATAAATTGCCAAGCTCCAGTTCACCCCCGGGTCTCCTGCAGTCAAAAACTCATGAAGGTCGCTGAGCCTCAGAGCCTGGAGCTATAAGACATTTTTTACGGAGAGGAAATGTTATTTTAGAATAAAATTCTAGCCAAGGCTGCCGGGGCTTTAGAACACAAACCCATAAAACTAAGGGTCCTTGGAGCACTTAACAAGATTTCCAACTGATGATGGGAAAACAATAATTTTACTGAGATTTCCCCAGGAAACTGGTTTCTCCCAATCAAATTGAAAGACTGAGATCATCTTAGTAATAATAGTGAGGCTCAGCAGCAATCTGTCTTCTCAGGACAGCCCTGCATCTCCTGTGCATATTAATTAACTCATCAATTACCTTCCCCAGGGTAGGAGAAGCTGAGCTGCTCAAAGGTGAGTCTTGCAAGTCTTCCTGTCCCAGGAACGTCAAGATCTTACCTTTATCTTCTCTCAAATGATTTGCCTCAGTGACAAACTAACTGATGACTTGTACAAGCTGCTTTCAGTTGCTGCCTCTGGCATTTTCCACTAAAAGGCTCCTCTGATGGATAGCATGGTAGACTGCCAAAGCAGTGATTTATGCTCACTGTTAAGCCCGGGACCTTCTCACCCCACTCCATGGGCCAGCAGCCTTTATCTGCACTGCTTAGAACACCCTGGGGAAACATGAAGGGGAAATTGAGTACCTCCTCTTTATCTGTAACCTAATTCAAAATTAGTGTGAGCTGTAGTTGTAAATCTCAGATTGAGCTGTTCTTAGCTCATTATGCTTCTGCCATTTCATTTTATGTGATAACAATAGTATCACGCGTTAAGAAGAATTTATAGTTTTCAAAGTGCTCTCTTGTGAATGAGCATATTTGATTCTCACCAAAACCGATCAGGTAGAAAAAGAGGGGTCACCATTCCTTTTTGAGTAAAGAGAACGTTTTGAGACAGAGGTTAAATGACTCCTCAAGATCAAACATCAATTTCTACCATCAAACAAAGCAGAGATTGTGTCTCTTTTCTAAAATAAAATTATTAAATATTTCGAACTTATGTAAAATACAGAAAATATAAAAAGATAGGTATGTATCTACCTTCTAGTTTTAACTGTTAACATATTTGCTTCAGATGCTTTTTAGCAAGAAATAAAACGATACATGTACCAGTTATCATCGTCCTATTTCCCCCTCCCCTGCCAGAGGTGATTACTATTCTGAAGTCGAAACGTATCCTTCTATCCATGTTATTAAACATTTACTACATCTGTATGTACCCATAACATTTATGTTAGTATTATGTATACTTTTCTTTTCCATATCCATATCATATTTGTGAATCTTTTTGCAACTTGTTTTTCTCATTGCACGAGATGTTTTCTAGATATCCAAGTCAATACATGTAGAGCTACAGTTAATTGATCTATATATTTTTTCACTGAACTATAGTGTTTTATTGCATAAATAGATCACAATTTATTTATCCATTCTCCTACCAATGGATATTTAAGCTGTTTCCATGTCTTACTATTTACAAGCAGTGCTGCAGCGAACCTTCTTGCTCATGGAATATTATCCCACGTGACGATGGGATGAAATATTATTCCTGGTGGCCATATCTGAGAACTTCTCTTGGGTGTGCACCTAGAAAAAGGGTCGCTGGGTTGAAGGGTAAGCATACTTCCAAATTTATTGCCAAATTATTCTCCAAAGTGACTTCAACAATTTATACTTCCAACAGCAATGTCTAAGAATTCCTGTTTCCCCACATCTTCACCAACACTTGGAATCATCAGTCCTGTCAATTTTTCCAATTTGATAGGTGTGATTCATTGCTATAATTATTTTCATTTGCGTTGCCCTCATAACTAGTTAGTTTGGGCGTCTTTCATAAGTTTATTGGCCATTTGGGTGCCCTTTTATATGAATTACTTGGTCATATCCCTTATTCAATTTTCAATATTTTTTGTCTTTTGGTTTTGTTTTGTTTTCTAGAGACGGGGGGCGGGGGTCTCAGTCTCGCCCAGGCTGGAGTGCAGTGGCAGGATCATAGCTCACTGCAGCCTCAAATTCCTGGCTTAGCGACCCCCCTGCCTCAGCCTCCTGGGTAGCTAGGACTACAGCCACATGCCACAAAAGCCAGCTAGTTTTTTCTTGTTTTATTTTTAGAGACAGGGATCTCACTATGTTGCCCAGGCGGGTTTTTTTTCCCTCTTTTAAATTGATTTATACAAGTGCTTTAGGTATTCTAGATGGTAATTCCTTGTTAATCATATGCTTTACAAATGTCTTTCCTAATTTTTAACTTGATTTTAACTTAGTTTATGTCTTTTGCCCCCAGTAAAGTTTTTAAGTTTAGCGTTAATTGAATTTATCTTTTGATTTGTGCTTTTTTGTTGTTGTTGTTGTTTTTGAGACAGAGTCTCACTCTGTTGCCCGGGCTAGAGTGCCATGGCGTCAGCCTAGCTCACAGCAACCTCAGACTCCTGGGCTCAGGCGATCCTTCTTCCTCAGCCTCCCGAGTAGCTGGGACTGCAGGCATGTGCCACCATACCCAGCTAAGTTTTTCTATATATGTATTTTAGTTGGCCAATTAATTTCTTTCTATTTATAGTAGAGATGGGTCCTACTCTTGCTCAGGCTGGTTTTGAACTCCTGACCTTGAGCAATCCTCCCACCTTGGCCTCCCAGAGTGCTAGGATTACAGGCATGAGCCACCTCGCCCAGCCTTATTTGTGCTTTTTGTGTCTTGTTTAAGAAATCATTCATTGTCCTGAGGTAATAAAGATATTCTCCTACATATTTTCCTGTTCTAAAAGTTTTTTACATTTTTGTCTTTAATCCAAAATGTGAACCTATTTTTGGATATGATACGAGGTTAGAAACTATTAATAATTTTATTTGATTTTTCCATGTAAATGTTTCAGTTGCCAAATACCCATAGACCAGTTTCCCACACATCCATGGGTCTGTTCCTGGGCTACCTATTCTGCTGTTAGTCCATTTCAACACCTCTGTGGCTGTTTCCCACAGTATTAATTACTACAGCTTTAAGATATGCCTTGGTATTTGTCAGGGAGACCTCCCTACTTAGTTCTCATAACTCTCTTGGCTATTCTTGTCTCTTTATCTTCATATAAGGTTTAAATCAATTTGTCAAGTTCATACACACACAAACCCTGGCTTTCTATTAGAATTGCAATAAATTCATATATCAATTTAGGAAAATTAACATTGTAATGTCATTGCCATAATCCACAAATATGCGATGCCTCTTCATTTATTTAGGTCTTCTTTTATGGCCTTCAATAAAATTTTAGAATCTCCTCGATAAGTAGCAAATCATTATTAGATTTATTCCTAGACACCTAAGAGTTTTTCTTGATGTTGTGAATAAGTTCATTTATAAAATTATCTTTTTAATTAGGTGTTGCACAGGAATGCTATTGATTTTTTTAAATTGAGAAATAATTTACATACCATATAATTCACCCTTTTAAAGTATACAATTCAGTGGTTTTCAACATATTCACAAGGTTGAACAACCATCACTACTATCTAATTCCAGCACATTTCATCACCCTAAAAAGAAAACCTGTATCCCTGAGAAGTCATTCCCCATTTCCTTGTCCTCGTAGTCCCTGAAACCACTGATCTTCTCCCTGTCTCTACAGATTTGCCTATTCTGGAAATCATTTCATATAATGGCATCATACAGTAAGTGGCTTTTTGCATCTGACTTCTTTCACTTAGCATGTTTTCAAGGTTCATCCATGTTGTAGCGTGTATCAGGACTTCATTCATAAAAATGGCTGAATAATATTCCGTTATATGGATAAATACTCATTCATCCATTTACCAATTGATGGACATTTGAGTTGTTTCCACTTTTTAGCTATAATAAATAACATTGCTATGAACATTTGTGTACAAACTCTTGCACAAACATATGTTTTTAACTATCTTAGGTGTGTACCAAGATAAGAGTGATATTGTTGAGTCTTATGGTAATTCTAGTTAACATTTTGAGGAACTGCCAAACTGTTTTCCAAAGTGGCTACACCATATTACATTCTTACCAGCAACATCTGAGGGTTCCAATTTCCCCACATCTTCACCTACACTTAGTTATCATCCATTTTTTTTTATTGTAGCCATCCTAGTGGATTTATCTCATCGTAGATTTGATTTGCATTTCCCTAATGATGAGTGATGTTGAGCATCTTTTCATGTGCTTGTTTTGGTCATTTGTATATCTTAGTTGGAGAATTGTATCCTCAAATCCCCTTTTGAGTTGTAAGAGTTCTTTGTATACCCTGAATCCTAGACTCTCATCAGATATATGATTTCCAAATATTTTCTCCCATTCCATAACTTGTCTTTTCATAGTCTCGGTAGTGTCCTTGAAACACAAACGTTTTCAATTTTGGTTAAGTCCAATATTTTCTTTGCTTGATCTTTAAATGTTATATTTTTAAAACCATTGCCTAACTCCAAGTTCACAAAGACTTACACCTACATTTTCCCCTATGAGTTTTGTAGTTTTAGCTCTTACATTTCGGTCTTTGATCCACTTTGAGCAAATTGTTATATATGGTGTAAACTACAGGTCCAAGTTCATTCTTTTCTATATGGATATCTAGTTGTCCAGCACCATTTATTGAAGAGACTCTTCGTTCCTCACTGAATTGTCTTGGCACCTTTGTCAAAGATCAATTGACCATAGATGTATGAGTTTATTTCAGGACCCTCAGTTTTATTCCATTGATCTGCATGTTTATCCTTATGACAGTACCACACAGTCTAGATTACTGTAGCTTTGCAATATATTTTGAAATTATGAAATGTGAGTCTTCCAACTTTGTTCTTCATTTTCAACAATATTTTGGCTATTCTGGGTCCCTTACATTTCCATATGATTTTTAGAATCAGCATGTCAATTTCTGCAAAAACAAAACAAAAGGCAGCTGGAATTTTGATATTGTGTTGGGATTTAGGACTGTATCCAATCTGGAGATCAGTCTGGGGAGTATTGCCATCTTTACAGTATTAAGTCTTCCAATACATGAACATGTGATATCTTTCCATTTATTTAGATCTTTAATTTCTTTCAGTGATGCTTTGTAGCTTCGCTTCCAATGTGTAAGTCTTGCACTTCTTTCATTAAATTTATTCATAAGTATTTTATTTTTTGATGCTATTACAAATGGAATTGTTTTCTCAATTTTACTTTAAGATTATTCATCGCTAGTGTATAAAACTAGAACTGATTTTGTATATTTTGTATATCCTGCAAACTGGCTGAATTTGTTTATTAGCTCTAATAGTTTCTTTGTGGATTTCTTGGTATTTTCTATATACAAATAGAGAAGTTTTACTTCTTCATTTTAAATCCTTTTATTTCTTTTACTTGAATATAGAACAGAATACAGAATTAAAGTCATGAGAATGTACATCCTCTTCTTGTGCCTAATCTATGGGGAAATTTTCAGTCTTTCACCATTAAGTATTATGTTAGTTGTGGGGGTTTTGCAGATGCCTTCTATCAGATTGAGGAAATTCCTTTCTATTCCTAGTTTGTTGAGTGTTTTTGTTATGAAAAGGTGCTGGATTTTGCTAAAAGCTATTTATTTTCTATTGAGTTGATTGTGGAGTTTTGTCCTTTATTGTATTAATATGAGGTATTATTTTGATTGATTTTTAGACTTTAAAACAGCCTTGCATTCCTAAGATAAGTCCCTTTTGTTCATGGTGTATAATTTTTAAAAAAATATTCTTGTGGACTTGGTTTTCTGGTATTTCATTGAGGATTTTTGCATTTATATTCACAAGAGGGCTATTGGTCTATAGTTTTCTTCTCTTGTGATGTCTTTGTCTGATTTTGATATTAAGGTAATACTGGACTCAGAGAATGAATTTGGAAATGTTTCCCACTCTTATTTTTTGGAAGGGTTTGTGAAGGATTGGTGTTAATTCTTTTTGAAACATTTGGTAGAATTCAACAGTGAAGCCATCTGGCCCCTTGTTTTTTTTTGCAAGAAGTTTTTGATTACTAATTGAAACTCTGTATTTGCTTTAATCTGTTTAAATTTTCTGTTTCTCCTTGAGTCACTTTTAATAATTTGTGTGTTTCTAAGAATTTGCCAATTTCGTTTAGGTTATCTAATTTTTTAGCATGAAATTGTTTGTAGTACCCTCTTACAGTGCTTTTTATTTCTATAATGTTGGCAGTAATGTTCCCTTTTTTGCTCCCAATTTTGGTCATTTGAATCTTCTCTTTTTTCTTGATCAGTCTAACTAGAATATTGTTAATTTGAATGTTTTCTCAAGGAACCAACTATCAGTTTCACTGATTTTCTCAATTGTGCTATTGATTTTTTTTAACACTGATATTATATCAGAAAAACCTTATTAGTTTATAGCACTTGTCTGTAGATTCTCTTACATTTTTAGTAGATAATTTTATTATCTGAAATGAGGACAGCTTTGTATCTTCATGTTCAGTACAGTACCATGTTGATTACAAGCAGTCACATTCCTGACTTCGGTGAGGACGCTTCTCATATTTCAATGTTAAATGTGGTGTTGGGTGTGAATAGATATCCTTTGTTAAGGACAGGCAATTTCCTTTCATCCTAGATTTGCTAAAGGTTTTATCTTAAATCAATATTGAATTTCAGCAAATGCGTTTTAGACTTATTCAGTGTCCATAAGATTTTTTCCTTTAATCTATTAAAATGGAACTAATTTACATGAATAGATTTCTAAATGTTAAAAATTCTTACATTTCTAGAATAAGACTTACTTGCTTATTATGTACATTTGGCTTAATAAAACTTACTTAGGATTCTTGACATCTATGTTTATAAACAGATTGGCCTATACATTTATTTCCCATATTCCTTGTGATTTGTTGTTGTTTCTTTCTTTTCTTTTTTTTTTTATTGTCATATTTGTTTTGTTACATAGAGATATTCGGTTCCTCAAAGTTGTAGAATTTGTGTATAAAAGAATCTAAACCTGATGATGTGTGTGTTTTAGGGCAGGGGTGGTAAAGTTTTATTAAAGATTTACCAGTTTCTTTAAAATTTTTTTTTTTTTTTTTAGAGATGGGGTCTCACTGTGTTGCCCAGGCTAGAGTGTAGTGGTGTGATCATAGCTCACTGTAACCTCGAACACCTGGGCTCAGGTAATTCTCCTACCTCAGCCTGCCAAGTAGTTGGGACTATAGTCATGCATGACCGTACCTGGCTAATATTTTTTATTTTTGTAGAGACAGAGTCTTACTATGTTGTCCAATCTGGTCTCAAACTCCTGGCCTCAAGCGATCCTCCCATGTTAGCCTCCCAAAGTGCTGGGATTACAAGCGTGAGCCACCACACCTGTCCAAGTTTACTAATTTTAATTGTTATAGGCCTATTAAGATTTTCTACATCTTCTTGAATCAGTTTTGTTAATTTACATTTTTCTACAAAATTGTCCATTTTATCTAAATTTTCAAATGCACTGGCACAAGGTTTTTCATTGTAATTTCTTATAATTTTTAAATCTTTACTCTTTCTATACATATGGTCTCTTTTCATTCTTAAGATTGTTTATTATTTTCTCTCCTCCCTCCCCCCTCCATATTTCCAGAGATTTATCTATTTTAATAAGCTTATCAAAGAATCAGCATTCGGCTTGGTTGGTCTTTTTGTTGGTTCTTTGATTTTTATTTTGTTAATCTTTATTGCTAACATTATATCTTCCTACTTTCTTTGAGTTTATGCTAGCTTTTAAAAAATTAATTTAATGATTAGGCCGGGCACGGTGGCTCACACCTGTAATCCTGGCACTCTGGGAAGCCAAGGCAGGGGGATCACTTGAGGTCAGGAGTTTGAGACCAGCCTGAGAAAGAGCGAGACCCTGTCTCTACTAAAAATAGAAAAAATTAGCTGGGTGTGGTGGCACACACACACACAAACAGGAGAGGGGAATCAATTTACTACATGTGTTGTTCAAATAGTCTATATTATACTAATATTTTCATGCTTCATCCATCATTTCCGATAGAAGTGTATTAAAAATATCCCAATATAATTGTGAATATTTGAGGTCTATTTATCTATAAAATCCTGCCTATTTCTGTTTTTTATATTTTGATGCTGTGCTGTTAGTTTTATTCAGGCTCAGAATTGCTATACCTTCCTGGCCAATTACTCCTTTTACCACTAAGATCATATATATATATATATATATATCATATATATATATCTTTTACAATTGGGTTATTGTTGAATTTTGAAATATCTGAAAATCTCCTTTAACTGAAAAATGTAGTACACTTAAATTTATTGTGATTAGTAATATTAAAATTATTTCTGCCATTTTATTTATTGTATTCTATTTACCTTTGCTTTTTTTTTTTTTTTTTGAGACAGAGTCTCACTCTGTTACCCTGGCTAGAGTGCTGTGGCGTCAGCCTAGCTCACAGCAACCTCAAACTCCTGGGCTCAAGCGATCCTCCTGCCTCAGCCTCCCGAGTAGCTGGGAATACAGGCAAGAGTCACCATGCCTGGCTATTGTTTGTTGTTTTTTCATCTTTTCCTTTCCAGTCTTCCACTTGATTGATCTCATTTTCTTTATTCTTTTTTTTTCCCCTACTGGTTTGGAAATTAAACTTAAAATTTCTATCATTTTAGCTGTTTTCTTAAAATACTAACATAGGCACTGATTTAGGACGACATAAAGTTAATATTTGTAAAATGTACTGGAATAAAACAAAAAATTTAGAGCTCAAGCTCTACAATCCCATTTTCCAAGTGGTCTGTAGGATACAGATTCATCAACATTTCTTGAGATTTATTGTCTCATATTTGGCTCCACCTTTCATATTAGATATTATTATTGTATTTTATAATCAGTGTCCTTTGGATTGATCAATATATTTTTCAATTTTTATTCTCATTATTGTTTCTTTCATCTCATTCCTTCCATTTGGGTTCAATTTTCTTGCTGTCAAAGACCATGCTTTTGTGGTCTTTTCTTGCAATGAAAAAAAGTGTTAAACTCTATACTTTTAGGCTATTTAAAATGGTCTTTATTTTGAATCCACTCTTGAATAATAGTTTAATTGGGTATGGAATGCTGGGTTGACATTTCTTTCACAGTGGCATTTTGAAGATGTCATCTTGACCTTAATTGTAGCTAGTGAAAAACAATAATGATTCATCTATTATTGTCTATTATTAGGTAACAATAAATGACATACCCAGTAACTCATATGAGTGGAATCATACAGTATTTGCCTTTTTTGTGTGACTGGCTTATTTCACTTAGCATGAACAAGGTTCATTCATTTTGTAGCATGTATCAGAATTCACTTCCTTTACAAGGCTGAATAATACTCCATTGTATGTGTATACCACATTTTATCCATTCATCCATCAAGGGTCAGTTGAGGAGCTTCCGTCTTTTGGCCATTGCGAATAGTGCTCTTGTTATTATCAATGGCGCTGCTGTGAACATGGGTGTACAAATATATAAGCACCTCCTTTTTAACTTTTAAAAATCTCCTGATTAGGTGCTGAGCATGGTGGCGCATGCCTGTAGTCCCAGCTACTTGGGAGGTTGAGGCAGGAGGATCGCTTGAGCCCAGGAGTTCAAGGCTGCCATGCTCTATGAATGTGCCTGTGAATAACCCCTGCACTCCAGCCTGGGTAGCATAGTGAGACCTCTTCCGATCCCCCCAAAAATCCTGATCATATAACATGCACAATTTTATGCACTTGGCACAAAGGATGAATTTTTCATTCCTTGAGATGATTACATTATTCAGGAAAAACCCCGTATCACTTTTAGAATCTCCCAGATGAGTTGGGCCATCAAAAGTACCCCAGAAACCAACAATCAGATATATTTGTAATTCTTCATTATTGGATTTTAATTTCTCAGAGTTAAGTTACAGTCTAAATTCTAAAAGCACTGCTTTCTGAACTGGCAGCACTACTGCCAAAACCATGTTTTCTTCTTAGAGAACAGTCTTCTGTGATCTTCAAATATGACAAAATCCACCAGGTGCTGGGTTAGTCCTTGAAATTAAGTTTTAAAATTCTCTCGGTAATCTGGCAAGGGTTGAAAAATACTTGCTGCTCAATTAGGAGGAAAGATGAAAGATCTGAACTTCCTTGAAATGCTCCAGAACTGTGGGAAGAGGCTGCGATGGCCGTGTCCACTACACTGTTCTCTAATTCCACCTCTGGGGTGTGCGGATGTTGGCATGAGACTGGTGCCTCCTTAGCCACCCACCACAAGCAAGTCTCTTAGTCCAATTTCCTTTCCAGAAAAGCTTCATTCTGAAATGTCAACCATCTGGAAATTCAATAACACCTGCAAATGCCTGACCCTCACAGAATCTTTTGACATCTGGTCCAGGATTTGTAAATTCTAATAAATAAATGGGTGAGAATATTGAGGAAACTGGCAGTGCCCAGGATTATCTTTATTTGGCTAATGACGAATGGAAGTAAGGTCGGCTGAGCTGCCAATCTGGCCTCCTATTCCATTCCAATCCGAAGAAGAATCGTCATCTATAATGAAGCTGCCCCTTTCCTGTAAAGAGCGAGTGTTTAGAAGTCAAATTATGGATAGATCCACAATTTATCAGCTGTATGGCTTCCAGGAAGTTACTTAAACATAAACAAAAGTAGAGAAAATAACACCTACCCTCACAGGGTTGTTGTGATAATTAAATGATGTAACATTTAAGTTTTTTTTTTTTAGTAGTAGTTGTTGTTATAAAGTTATGTAAAACACTGTGAGAGTACAAAAAATGTGAAGAACTATTAAAATGTATGGGAAATAAATATTATTATTATTATCATTATCATTATTACTTTGTGTTTGGAAGGAAGTATGGTTAGGAAGTGGATGACAGGAACAGAGGCAAGCTTATTGGGGAGGCAGACAAGACCAGCTGGGCTGATGATATATCTGAGTCGACTAACAACCAAATGTCCCTTATCATCTCTTTACTGATAAGCTCAAACTATCTCATGGTCACCGAATACTCCAGGCAAGATTTGAAGCAACCTGCACAGGCCTGAGACCCAGGCTCCACACCTGTCCCAATTACGCCCATCTGGAACAGTGCCAGGTAAGTAATACATGCCTAGTAAATACCATCTACTCCCATCGTTGCATCATGTTACATTTTAATTATAGAAACTACATAATCACATTGCAGAAAATCTGGTAAACATGATAAAAAGGAAAAGTTTAAAAGCCACCTGTGATCTCTTTACTTTAGCAATAACGATCAGATTTTGATTTACCTATATTCTAATTTTTTCTATATGCGTGGTTTTTAAAGCCATTATTTTAATTGTAACTGTGAAGGGAGTTTTATATTCTGCTCATTTCCTTCCTTAACATTATACCATGAGTACTTTCTTTGCTCATGTTTCAGCATAAACATAGATTTTAGAGTTGGTAGAACATTCCATTCCATCCATTCAATAGATGATGTGCTGGTTCCCTATTACTGGCCATCTATGTTGCTTCCATTTTTTAAAAATATTACACAATGTGACAACGGACACCTTTATGTATTTACCATTTCCTGTATTTAAGGTTATTTTATTAGGAAACCCAGAAGAAGACCTGGACCAAAGGGTGTGAACATGTTTTTGACTCTTGATACAAATTGCAAAATTGCTTTCCAAAGAATTTAACCAACTTAAACAACCTTCACTAGGTATGAGTGCCTATTTTACTCCATTCTCTCCAGCACTGAGAAGTAGGCCTCTTTGTTGTTGTTAATTCAATATATGGAAAATGGTGCTCCATATTGTATAATTTTCATTTCTATTTCAAATATAGCAGAAAAAAAGTCCAAATTTTTGTATATCAGTTATTTTTCTACTTGTGTAAATTATCTGTTTAACTCTCTTAACCATTTGATAAATAATTTTGATGATCAGATAAGAGCAACAATGGGTCTTTCCAGCAAAAAGAGCACTGGTGGCTGGTGTAATCCCAGCATTTTGGGAGGCCAAGTGAGAGGATGGCTTGAACCCAGGAGTTCGAGGTTGCAGTGAGCTATGTTCGTGCCACTGCACTCCAGCTTGGGCAACACAATGAGACCTTATCTCTTAAAAAATAAATAAATAAAATCAGGGGAAAAAAAAAGAAAGAAAACAAAGAACACTGGTAACTCAAGGTGAAGTCTAAGCTCTGCTTCTTCATCTATAAAAAGGGAAGCTTCTAGAATCAAGTGAGATACACCAGGTAAAATGCTCAGTGAAATAGCAAGTGTTTTATAAAGATAATGAATGGAGCGTTAATATTGTTACTCTCATTTTATCTATAGCCTAGAGCTCTAACACTCACAAATGGAATGGCTCCAGAAAAACATGCTGTGTTAAGGGGTAAACCAAGCCAAATGAAGGAGAGTTGGAGGACTCCACACACTACCTAGAAACCTGACAGTTTCCCACCAAGAGATGAATATGGAAACTTTGCCCTGCCCTTATTTTTCTGTGTGGGCTGAAAAACAGTCCATGATGTAGATTTGGAGTGGATCTAGTTACCTTTGCTTTCAATCAAAATTTCCAGACACTTGGATAGGAGAGCAAGTCCATATAAATAAAAGCCTGTTTTTCCCTAGGGGGAATTCTATGGCTATGGGGGAAAGAAAATAATCCTTCTCCTATATTGTTGTGTTATGATACTCAAAATGCACATTTAATGACTGTCCTGATAAGTGTGACTTTGTGAGAGAGAATGCATGAGATGCATGAGACACAACTATACGTCTGTGTTTGTATACGTATTTGTATGTTGGTTGGTTGGTTGTGTTCACAAGAATATTTTTTACAGTTGTATTTAAACTGTCAGTAGGAAAATGCAAAACATTGTTATGAATATATTTTTTAATTTATGAATAAGATGTTATTCCTTACATTTAAAATGTAAAGAATGTTCTGTGTGATCAAATATATGGGTGATATATGAAAAATACGGTATTTAACACATTGACGGCCACACTAGAAAAAAACTTTTCCTTGGGGCCAGTGTTTTATCATGAAAATAGAATGAAAACTTTGAAAACAAAACAGTCCTTTCTAATTTAATTAAAAATTTACCAGAAAATAAAATTTATTGACTTCTATTCATTTAATCCATGTTTTTAGAATTAATCTGTCAATATTAATTGTAACAATAAGAACATCAACAAGTAAGATTTTCAAGAACCAACTGCAGGGTTTTGCCCAGGTTTTGCTTCAGGATGCCGAGCGCTTAAAACTAGCGTGAGTTAAATACAACTCACATGGCAGTTAATGTGTTAAAATGCTTCCAAATACCTGCATATTTTGAAATGTGAAAATGGAAAAAGAAAAACACAAAACCAACTAACCTTCCTAGGAGGAAATACCATGCTGCCTGTGTTGTCCCGACGTGGACAGCCCAGACGTTTGTGTCAATTCAGGGCTGGACCTGCAGGTCACCAGCCCCCACGGAAGCAAGAATTGCGGCCCGACTGCAGCCATTACCTGTTCCTGCCGAACAGAGTGGGGGAACCCGGGGGCTGGAAACTCACATGCTTACGGGGCCGCACAAGTAAGAATAATGAAGTTAGCATGTGACACGGGGACAAAATATTCACGTTCTTTTTTACTATAGGAAAAAAAGACAGAGAAAGAAAGGAAAAGGATAAGGTTGATGAAAAATGGCCTTGGTGACACTGACAAAAAGGAGAGGAAGGCCTAGATCGGCCTGGGCCCCCATCCTTGTCCCCAGCGGTCAGGGCTTCGCAGCATGCAGAACGCTGCCCCTATTCAAGAGACATGGAAAACCCAGGTTTCTGTGTGAACTCTCCCAATCTTCTCGACAAATACTTCAAATTTTTAACATACTGTGGGAGCGCAGTAAACCCCTCTGTGTCCCATTTAGTTCGATGGCCACTAGTTTTTGGTCCTCAGGTGTGCACTAGATCCGTGGAGGGTTTGTCGTTTTCTCGTCGGGTTGGCTGTTTTCCGAAGCACTAGGGTAGCTCTGGAGCCTCACTTTTGTCTGAGTATACAGGCGGGGACCCGGGCAGGTGGGCGGATCCCGGGTGGCCGCTGCCCGGGTGTGCACGCGTCGGGGAAGAGCGGGGGAGAAGCGCGCGCGCTCACATCCTCGAGGTCAGGGAGAACACGTCCGTGTGCGGTCAGGTGCACAGGGTCTGACTGGCCAAGGTGAGGCGGCGGCAGAAGAGCAAACGTCCGAAGGTTTCTGAGTGGTCGGCTACTGTCTGCCTCGGTCGCTTCTCTGCAATAAGCACCCTGCTCCCGCTCTGATCAGCCGCGACAGCGGGACAAGGACGAGGACAGAGCGGGGCCCCGGGACTGGCTCCAGTGCCTTGCCCGGTACCGGCTTCAGCACTAACGCGGCACCGGCTCCAGCCTGGAGCGGAATCCCGGCAGGGGAGACAGAAGCTGGGTGGATCCCTCCCTCTACCCGCCTCCCCCACCTGTTGCCATGGCCACGGGGGACTTTTGACGTGAAGCTCAGCGACCGCCCCCTTCTCCGCTCGCCTTCAGGATGACGTCATGAGCATCCGTAGCCCTGACAGGCCACCTGTGGGCTGGTCTCCGCTTTAAAGCAGCGGCTCTTCCCTGTCCCTCACCCGCGGCGACCGCATCTACACCAGGAGGACCAAGCCGGGACTCTGAACCCGCCTCCAGCGCTGGCGACGCGGCCACGGCTCCGGACACGGCTGGTGGCCCGAAAGAGCCAAGTACTCAAGGGTAACTGCACAAAATAGCTTCCTCAAACCCACCCCACTCCCCGCGCCCTGCTGTGCAGCCTGCTCTTGCGGGAGAAGGGATGGGCTGGCGGCTGGGTGGTGGGGGAGCTCTCTTTCAGAAAGAAGTGGAGAGCAAGTGGGCGTCCCCCCTGGCCATGAGGACCCAGACCAGGCAAAACCCCGACCAAGGCCCCCACTCCAGACCCTCCCCCAGCTCAAGGGCTCGGGATGGGAGGAACAGCCACTGGAACTAAGATCAGAGAGGCTGAGCCTGGGGCTGCTTTGTAGGGCCGGGGAGGGGCGGCCAGGCTGGCGCTCGCCAAAGGGACCGTGCCTGCCGCCTAACTGGAGAGGCCAAGGCGGCTCTGGACTGGCAACTGTGCGCTCGGGACCGGCAGCTGTGCGCTCCCACCGCGTGCTCAGCCGGCTCGAGTCCTGGGGGCGTCTGGCTCTGGTTCTGTACCCACCTGCGGGCGACGCCAAAGCTCAGCTTGCAGTTTGTCTCGTTTGGTCCGGTGTCCCCTCAGAGAAAGGGAAGAGCTGGCTGTCGCGACCAAGCCGCCAAGCCTGCCGCCGCAGCGTCTCCGGCGCCGCTCGCCGCTCGCCGCTCAGATTTCAGACGCAGCAGACCTGTTGCACGCAGGAGGCGGCCGGATTCGGCGTTCCAGGGCTCTCCTCCCTGCTTTGCGCCGCCAGATCCGGGCGCCAGGAGTGTGGGTTCCCTGCTTGCGAGCAGCCAGAGAGCCCAGAGCCGAAGGAAAAACTGTGGGCCGTGCCAGCAGCCAACTGGGTAATCACCCCAGTGTGAAGGGCCCTTCTTGCTCCCCTGTTTGAATGTGGCAAATGGTGCCAGGGAAGGGAAGGGAGCTGCGCAGGGGATTGCGCCCCGGGGGAGCCCGATCTGCTGGAAAAGTGCATCTAGTGCGGTTGTGTCCCAGCCTCGCCTTTCCACCCAGCGTTCCGAGCGCTTCCCCTTCGGTTCGCTCAGAACCAGGCTACGGAAGGTCCCTGGAGCGAATCCGAGCCTCCAGCTTCAGCACCCGAGGCTGGACAGCGCCTCCTCCTGAGCTAGCCTGCGGTCGGTGCCCGCGGTTGGTGCCCACTGTCGGGGCCCACACGCGGCTCCGCGTCCCAGCCCCACGCCGCGCGCGCCTGCAGTCCCTCGGACCCCACGCGGAGCAGGCGACGAGGTAAGACAAGAAGGGTTTCATTTTCCCCATTTCTCCAGTGGTTTAGGTGTCAAGTTCTAGGAGGGCATTCTCTCTCGCCTTCGGAGACAAACTTGGCGCCAAGTGCGGGCAGGACGCCAGAGGAGAGAGAAGCAAGTCTGCAGAGGTGAGCGCAGGGGCCAGCCAGACGGGCTCGACCCTGAGCCCTCCGCGCCGCGTTGCCGCGAGAAATCGCCGCATCTCAGCCCTGCGCGCGCTCTGCCTCCCCACCTACCTCCCCGCCCGCCCCCCAGCCGCCCCCAACCCTCCGCACAACCTCTGTGCGCCTTAATGGGAGGGGATGAAGGGAAAGAGTGAGGTGGAGGAGTAAGATATTGAAGCGGAGGTCAGAAGGCCATTTTATCCCGTCCCAACATTTGGGCGTAGAGGAAATCTGACCAAAATGAACACCAAGATACTCAATTTTTACCCAAAGAAGCCCAAAGTGGCCTTTGTATGAGGAGCAGAGATGATTGTTCGGCCGGGAAGGGAAAAGGCTGCGGGGGGGGGGCGCTATCACAAAAGAGTTAACGGAGGTGGGGGAGGAGGAGAGCGGACAGGACCCCAGCACTAGCGTGGTTTCCAGGCAACCAGTGGCAGCCCCTGCCTCCTGTTGCCTTGGTTACAGTGAGTGGAGGGGCTTTGGCTACTGATTATCCGTGAGCACCTTGATTCTTTAAAATATCTCCCGAGGACCTCCTTCCTTCTCCGGGCTTGGTGGAAGTCACAACCACTCCCGCCTAATTCCCCCCACCACCCCCCCGCCTCGGGAAATCCTGAAAGGTGAATTTTTCCTTTTAAGCCAAGGCACATGGCAAAGCAACTACTTTCTACCACTACAGTCCTCCCCAGCCCAGCCCGCACCCCGTCAGAGAGGTAATCATACGGTACTCTGCCATTTCTCTGGTATTTGCAATTTGGGCTTTTTTCCCCCCTTTCATTTAGTCCTTTATACTGAAAGAGCTGATATTCTAGCCCCACCTTCTCTCCCTTTTTCCCTCTTTAAATGAGAAAAACACATTTTCTTTTCTTGGATGAACAGGAGAGAGACAGGGAAATTGGCCCAAGGGGTGTCCTGTAGACAGAGGCTTTCTCCTTGGTTTGACAGTCACCCTCAGGGTGTCTACTGTAGAGAAAGGGGAGAGGGGATTCTGGATCACCCCACTTGGGGGTGGGAGCTGAATTCTGGATCCCCCACTTCTCACCTCACTCCATGGACCCACTAAAAGCACAGGTAGGTAGAGACATGTCTCCCTTAGCGAATAGCCACTAGCATCACCCACATGTGATTCTTCAAGATTCTCTTTTCTTCCTCCCCAGCACTGCCTTCGTAATTAGCAGACACAGCACTTAAAGCTTCTAATCATCTGGTCTTTCCCATTTCCTCTGATGGGCAAATATTGACTCCGCTTTTCACCTGTCAGCCTTGCCCTGCCTGTTTTCATTTGTAACATCTGGGTGGGAAATTATTTTGCCCATAATTTTCCAAAGGCAGCTATAATGTTCTCAGAATGATTTAAGAGGAAATTGTTACTAGAACAACCTGTGTTTTGTGCACTATTTCATCTGGAATATTTCTTGTTGAGAGCCATGAACTTTCTCTTTCCAAAACAAAAACCTTGTTTTAAACTGACCTAACAGTTGGCAACCCGAGGACGGAGGAAATCTCCACATTTCAGGCAGTGAGTATTGATTATATCTTTATCCATACCCATATCAGTAAACACACATATCCTTCCCTTTCTCTTCTTTGCTTCCTTCCTTCACCCAGTGCTGATGTAAGTTGTTATTTTTTTTTAAAAAAAAATCATTATAATTTCAATCTAAGTTTAAGGTCAAAAATGCTCTCAGTGGACAGGCTAGATATAGTTTTGGGGGCATTTACATTAAAATGCTTTTCTCTCACATGTTAACTCTAGAAACTTCCCTTTGGACTAGACGAGGCAGCTGATCTGCTTTTTGTACTTTTCTTCCCAAAGAAGTGCTTTCTGTTATGAATTCTCTGGGGCACCTATGATTGATCACATTAATAATGTCCCATAGCAACAGTAGTTTTTTTTAAAAAAAAAAAATTATTCCCTTCTGCTGATTTTCTTCGTGTACAAAGGGTCTGCCTTCCCTTCAAGAAGATAACTGAGCTCTTACTTGCCAAAAAGGAAGAAGCATTCTCTCATTGGTTGGCGTGTGTTGCCTTGTCAACCAATAAGAGAATGCCATTTATCCTTTTCTGACTAGCTGAGTGAGCAGGGCACCCAGAATGATTGAATCTGCCTTAGTTCCATTCAGTGGCAAAGGATAGAACTCAGAGTCCAGGGGCCCGAGACCTGGGATTTACACTGGCTAATCCAGACTGCATTAACTTGTAAGGATGGACCTTTCTACCTAGCTATTTGTAGCTTTCTTGAACATACCTGCATAATACATTGTTCTATGGCTTTTCTTTTTCATTTTAGGATATATTGGACAGGTTATTGTTATCAGCATTCTGAGGGTCTAGGGATTTCTGTGATTTCCCCTAGAAGTCTAGAATTGGTCCTCACTGTTAGGGATTTGGTGAGAACTTTGGAGGATGCAGATGGAAAGCTAGAAGCTGGAAGAGCTGCATTACCTGTGATGAATGGATATCTCCACTTTTGGATTCACTCTGCTCAGCTTTGGTGTCTCCTGGAGTTTTATTTGTTTGTTTTTCCACTTTCATTCTTCACAGCTGCCCTTTTGGCCTGAATTTTGAGTGACAAGTAGAAAGCTGGCTGGCTGGAGATGACGACCCTCTAATCCAGTGTAAGAGCAGACCCCTTGCTCCCCAGGAAGGCTCGTTGCAGGTAAGGTGATGGTGATCCTGGAACTGCAGATTATCTCAGTCCTTCGCGGCATTAGAATTTGGCAGGTCTGGTGGTGCTGGTTTTCGTTGTTTCATTTCTCCCTCCACCAGATAGTCCTATCCAGGGATGCTGGCATTGGTCCCCATTTCTCTAAAAGGAAGGGGGTCAAAGTTCTTTCCTTTCCAGGACAGAGACTCTCTGACAACAGCCTGGGAGAAGCCTTAATGTGAGTACAGACCCCCTTGGACAGTCTTTTCTTAGTTCTTGGCTGGAGGGGATACTGGGAGTGGACAGATGCCTGATCATGATGGTGCAATCAAGAGCCACCTCCCGCCTGTCATCCCAGCACTTTGGGAGGCTGAGGCAGGAGGATGGCTTGAGGCCAGGAGTTTGAGACTGGCCTGGGCCATATAGTGAGACTCCATCTCTACAAAAAAAAAAAATTAGCTGGGCATGGCGGTGTGCGCCTTTAGTATCCTAGCTACTCCGGAGGCTGAGGTGGGAAAATTGATGGAACCCACGAGTTCGAGGCTGCAGTGATCTAGGATCACACCACTGCACTCTAGCCTGGGTTACAAAGTGAGACCTTGTCTCTAAAAATGAAAGGAGCCACCTCCATTATTGGCCCCATCTGTGTCAGAGTTCACATTGGGACCGTGAGCCCCAATGCTAGACTATAAGCCCTTCAGTATTAGGAGCAATATCTTGTACAGCTTTGATTCTGTAGAGCTCAGCTGTGCTTGCAGTAGGGGCTCAACAAATGTTAAACTAAATCCCGCTGACTAGTATCAGGACAAGTCCCTTAACTTCCTCTCTATGTGAATGGCGGCTCTAGGCCTGGAACCCTCCCCCTCCAAATCAAAGCCTCATATTCCCCAGTCCTCTTCACAAAAGATAAATGAAGGCTCAGTTAATTGTTACCATGGTTACATGGAGTGGCCACACTGAGGATCCTGATCACCCATTACTGTCACGAGGTAAAAGAGAGGAGGGGTTTGGGGATCATTGTCATGAAGGAAACCATGGAAACAAGCGTTGCTAAGGGGACAGTTCTAAATTCAGAGGAGAGGAACCGAAGTGGGGAGTGGGAGTTGGTGGGCTCAAGGGCAGGTCATTTTTTCCAGGTACATTTCTCTGAGACTATAGCAGTTTTTTTTTCTTTTTTCTTTCTTTCTTTCTTTGTTTTTTTTTTTGCTACTTGCATCTTCTCCCAATTCAGACTGAGCCCGGAGTTAAAGAATTTTAGAAACCTGGGGCCACAGTCAGCTCAAGTCCATCTTCATTGGACCTGTATGGAAAAAGCCAATGAAAAGGATTTATCTTGTTCACACCTGACAATCCTACTCTCTCTCTGAACATTGCCTCTTTGCCAACCTGTTTCATATATTTGGTGCCAGGCTGTGTGCTGGGCACTAGGAGGAATGATAAGCAAGAGTCCTGCTCTCCTGCTGAGCTTACGGCAGGGCAGTGACTTGGGTGGTGGCTTTACTGCCAAGGTTGCTCACGGACACTCCTGCAAGGTGGTGTCCAGAGAGATGCCAGGATTTTCCCCAAACTGTGATACATTTTAGCTTGTCCATTACTACCTGAAGTTTACTTGCAAGCTCCCTAAGAAAGACCTCTCCTGTTAATACCTTTTACCTTAGTTAGCCAGGTTCTCTAATATTACCCTCGGGTCCCTGTCTCTGACACAAAGCACCAAGAATGATGTACTAGCTCTCTCTCAACAGTGGCAAAGAGACGCGGGTTCTTATTTTTTATTTTAAAAGAAATTAAAGACAGGAAATCCATCCCTGTTCCGTGATGGGTTAAATGAGTGAGGGTGGGGTGGGGTGGGGTGGGGTGGGGTGGGTGGTCTCAGCTCCCTGCAGCTTGCATTTGTAGAGCCAGCACCCCACTAAGGGGTGGGTTGAAGAGGGTCTTAACAGCCTCCTGGGGAAGGACACCTCTGCCTTACATCCTCCATAAAAGAATTCCTTGGGTTTCTCAGGCCCATGGCAGGACTGTGTCCTGTCTCTGGCGGACAGCGAAAGGCGCGGGGCCTCAGAGCTGGGTCCTGCCCCTTAACTTTGTCCATCTGCAGGCAAGCCCTTTGCACTCTGGACAGAGAAAACAAACCCAAGGATGGAGGGGTTGGCTAAAGAGGAAGAGTTGGCAATTAAAAAGAAAAAGAATTAAAAGCAGCACCAATAGGGAAGGGTAATTATCCTTCAGCTGCTACAGAAATACAATTAGGGCTGTGCTCTCTGAGCCACCAGGATATTGTGGCTTTTGCTAATTAAGGAGCGGATGTGTCCTGCCAGCGCAATTAGCGGCTGGCCCAGGGATGGGGGGCTCGCCTCTCCTCCCCCAGGGCCACACTGCAGGGAAATTAACCAGGGAGCCCAGTCCCATGCCTGGGGCGAAGGGGCAACTGGGCCGGGATTCCACCCTGCCCCTGCCCACAACCATCTCCTCTTTTCCTCTCCTTTCTATTCCACTGGCCTGGCACCACCACCCGACTGCATTCTCAGCTGTGACTCAGTCAGCACTGGGAGAATTCTCACCTTGGCCATGACTGTGGACTTCCAGGAGCCGGAGGCTGGGACCTGGTAGGGAGGAGGCACCATTACCTGAAGCTCTTTCTTCTTTCCCTTCTCCATGATAGTACATGCTTTATGATTAATGAAGAAAAGGTCATGAGCTGCCTGCCTGTTTCTCTTTAAAAATAAAACCCCCCCTATTATTAAAGGAATCCCAGTCATTATAGAAAATAGAATGCTTCAGAAAAAAAGCAAAAGAAAAGAAAGAAAATAACTTCTCCATCATCCTGAGCAGAGA
This sequence comes from Cheirogaleus major, assembly GCA_963574435.1. Taxonomy (NCBI): domain Eukaryota; kingdom Metazoa; phylum Chordata; class Mammalia; order Primates; family Cheirogaleidae; genus Cheirogaleus; species Cheirogaleus major. The sequence goes on along the minus strand of CAUYPO010089139.1, from coordinate 6,995 downwards.
CTCCAGGGAAGTCCGAGGTGAGGGGTTGGGGAGAGGAGATGGACGTGGTGATGGGCGAGGGGACCAACGCTGTCTCTCCGGCACTGTCCAGCCGGCTGACCTGCTCTAGCAGGCCAGGGGAGCGTGGTGGTCGCCACAGGCCTTGCAGGACTGGCCTGCGTGTGGAGGGACCGGCCAGCCCCGTCTGGAAGACTAGTGATTTTGTTGCTGTCTTTCTGCGCTCAGCAACAAGTCCCAGTCTGCCGCACGGTGCGGGCCACCGCAGCGGGGTGCGGGGGAGCTCCTCCTTTCTGGCTGTCCTTCCCGGTGTTCTTGTCTATGTCTTCTGTGTTTCCTAGAAAACACTTCAGGAAACCACCCTGATCATCTTTCGGCAGACTCTTCCAGAAACCTAGACAGACAACAGTGAGGGGGAAGAAGGGGGCAGGGTCTTCTCTGCCATTAAGGAGCGGTGGGCTGCTTCCCCGCCCCTGACCGAAGGGCGAGGGGAGAGAATCCACCTTAGTTACTCACTCATTCGCCCAACAACCATGTTTGGGGACCTTTAATGGGATATGCTTGCGACCCCACACCTAGGGGCTCAGGGCCTGGTCTGTGGCCCGAGAGAGCCACCATGTGTGTAGACGAAGGGGCAGGTGCCCGCGGCTGAGGTGCCCAGATGCCTGGCGCCCTGGCAGCAAGGTGGAGGACACAGCTGGCCTTGGCCTGCCCGGAGCTCACCTGTCGCGCCCCAGAGCAGAGGTTGTGGAACTGTGTGTATGGAACTTCTCCTTGTCCCCAGAATCCGCCTCCGTGCTGCTGGGTCCAGAGGTGTCACCAAAATGAGCAGAAAGCCCAGTCCCCTGACTATGCTTGGGGGCCATCTCCCACTGCAGCAGAAGTAGTGATCAGAAAAAGCGTTTCCCGGCTTTTCTTGATGCCTCTGCCTGGGGTGGGGGGGACCTTGCCCTAAGTTGAGCACTGAGTCCCAATGACGAGACCCTCAGTGGAGATAAATTTTTCAACCAACAAACTCAAATGCCCTCTCTATTCTTTTCCAAGTATATTCCCACCCTCCTCCGCCATCGCACAGCGGAGAACACTCACACACCTTACACACTGAAATTGGGCCAGGCGTTGTACTTCAGGGAATGCTGATCATCAGCTGAGCTCACCCTGCCTGCACCCTGGCTAGCTGTGTGATCTCTGGCAAGGCACTTGACCTCTCTGAACCAAGTCAGCCTTTCACTTCTACCCAGAGGCTGCAGCTGTGGCTGCCTCAGCGGCTCTCTTCTTCCCCACTTCCAGCCTTTTAAATTTCTCTTTATTCCTGACCCTGCCTGAAGCCAGTGGGCAGCCAGCCCTATTAGAAATCTCATTCACACTTGAAAAGTGCGCAAATTGGTGTCACTCTGCGGGTGCCTGTCCTACACAGGCGAGAGGGGCCCAGGTTGGGCAGGAGGAGCAGAGCTGGAGAACAGGAGAGGAAGAGAGTCGAGTGCGAGTGTCTCCCAGCCAGCCCTCAGCATGGGGGCTGGTGTGGGGTCAGGACAGGGAGAGACCCTTCTTCCGTGGACACACCTGGGAAGGGAAGTAGGTATCGATTTGAGAGATGGGTAAGAGAGCCCCTGTTACGTAGTGGGGGCAGTCTTGGCTCTGACGTCACACACACCCTGGTTTCACTTGGCTCCACCATTTACTAGCTGTGTGACTTTGAAACAGTCACTTAACATCTCTGAGCCTCAAATTCCTCAATTGTGAAATGGAATTAATCACATCTACTTTGCCAGGTTGTTAGATAATTAGGCAAGTGAAATGTCATAATACACAATGGCAAATGTACACAGTCAGTATTGGTCACTCTGGCCTCTTCTTTCACGGTGTTCATGGTTGTCCACTTCACCTGCCTTGGGCACCCGCAGGTCTGTGTCCTTGAAGCAAGAACAAATGGAAATGCCATCTTCCTATTGGTCTCTTCTCTCATGTAGGAGTTTTATCCCATTTAAATGTTTATCCTTCCCCTCCCCAGATCAGTATCTTGCCCATCTCGGTGGGGGAGGGGGGCTCATTATATATAGAAAGAAAGAATACAGGCCAAGTCCCTCCCCATTTAAAAAATGCAGAAATCAAGGCCAGAGAGATTGTGACCTACCTCTAGCTCACTGAGCAAGATAGAGAACTTACTACTTCTTCAGGTAACTTTCTAGGAGTCTCAGAACACAAAAGGATCGGTGAGCCAAGGGTCAGGGCATCCGGTCCCCTCACCTGAACTGCATCAACCGGGTTTGCGCAGCAGCCGGGTTTGCAGCCCGCGCTTCCTGACTGCAGCCGCTGTGGGTTTCCCTGGATGAGCAGGGAGGCAGCGCCCCCTGCTGGGCCCTCTAGGTAACGCTGCTTTCGCCGCAGTTCTCATCCTGGGGACAAACTGCTAACACCTGGGGAGGTTAAGAAACCTCCAGGTTCAGGTCCCACCCAGACCAGTTTAATCAACATCTCGGGGTGTGACCCAAGCATCTGCAGTTTTCAAAGCTCCACACGTTCACTGAGGACCACTGATTTAAGGATTAATTTTATATATGAAGAAACTGTAGCCTAGAATGGAACAAGCAACAGCAGAGAATAAAATTACCCTGGATGAATTCCCTCCAATCTTCCATTAAAAAAAAAATTAGCTGTGTGAGATTTTACCTGAGCCTAAGAATCCTGGAAATTTTCGGGAGTTGGGAGAAGGAATAAAGGTGCCATAATTTCCTGGTGATAGGCTGTGTCCTGGCAGGTCCAAAGTCCAGCCCCGGTTGGATCAAGAGTGCTAATACAGGGGTAGCTGCTCTAATAAAATCAGTAAATTGTTTACACTTAGCACTCAGAGCTTTGTCAGCTTCAAAGCCTCTAACACAATGGATCTTAAACGTGAGTGTGCATCAGAATCAGCTATTAGTCAGCTGTTAATCAGCTTGTTAAAATACTGCCCACCCCCCGCAAATTATCTAATTCAGTAGATTCAACAAATTCCCAGGTACTGCCTATGCTGCTGGTCTAGGAGCACAGTTAGAGAACAATTGCTCTGAAAATTGAGCAGATCCGCACTCCCTTTCAAGTCTGCACCTGGTCCAGCACCATGGGGATCTGCAAACACCCCGAATAGTCCTCAGTACAGGTACACATGGCAGGCAGAATACCGCTTCGTGACATGTGATTTATAAGTGCAACACAGATCAAGTTCTATATCTCAAGTGCTTCTGGATGAAAAGGTTGGAGGGGGGCCAGGAGCAGTGGCTCATGCCTGTAATCCCAGCACTTTGGGAGGCCAAGGTGGGAGGATTGCTTGAGGCAGGGAGTTCAAAACCAGCCTGGGACAATGAACACTGTTCAAGCAATAGCACTGACTTAAGCGTTATAAAAGCTATCCATGTAACAAAGACATTTGTAACCCCTTAATATTTAAAAAAAAAAAAAAAAGACCAGCCTGGGCAACATAGCAAGATCTTAACGCTACAAAAAATTTTTTTAATTTTTAAAAATTATCTGAGCATGGTGGTATGCACCTGTAGTTCTAGCTACTCGGGAGGCTGAGGCAGGAGGATAGCTTGAGCCCAGGAATTCAAGGTTACAGGGAGTGGTTACAGTGAGTTATGATTGTGTCACTGGACTCTAGCCTGAGTGACAGAGTGAGAACCTGTCTCTAATAAAATTAAAAATAAAGGAAAATGTGGAAGGGGAAAGGATGGGGTCCATAAGGTCAGGATTTGGATTGTTGACAGAAAAAAAAAAAAAACCTCTGTAAAATAACTTAAAGAGGTTTATTCTGAGCCAATGTGAGTAACCATGGCCAGAAGATACACAAGCCCAAGAAGCTTTGGCTCAGTGTGATCTGTTAAGCAAATTGATTGCTGGCAGGTGTGACCTACCCTTTGCTTTGTATGGCCTTAGATCCAGTTTGCAATTATAGGCAGTCCCCAGGTTATTGACAAGGTACGTTCCTGAGAATGTCTTTAGGTTGGATTTGTATGTAACTTGGATCCCTGATGAACAGTGCCTATATGGTAATAATAATAATAACAATACTATAATTGCTCATATGTGGTAATAATAATATAGTGTAATGATAATATTTCTGTACTACAATAATGTTACAGAAACTATTGTGCTCTTTCTTTTAATTAAAACAAAACATAAAAACAAACTCATACAAAAATTTTAGATAGGAAGTAGATGAAATTTCAAAAAAGAATATTAAAGGTTAACACTCAACTAATGTCACATCCGTGCTAGGCTAATAGGAGTGTTACACTTATTTTGATCTTCTAACCAAGTTAATAGTGACCTTTCTGCTTCAGTAATTAATCCACTATACTGCTTAGTAATAACTGATGCTTTCATTGGAGCGTGCCTTTCACATGTTCCATTATTCTCACGTTACCCTTTATAATTGTCCTGATAGTTGAGCAACCGAAGCATGATGCTTTCCCAGTGAATGGTGGTGCCTGGCCTTTCTCTGAACGCTTAATCCCTCCTACTTTCACTTCCATCGTAATCACCTTTCTCTTCGCTGCAGGCTCACCTGGATGCGCAGGGAACTTTCCTTTGGAGTCATGGTCATAAGGGGAAAGAGACTCACAAAGTCTAATAAAAAAGTCAAAACAAAAGAGCTGCTGTGTGTAAATGACTGTATAAACAATGAGACTAGCCATTAGAGTAGAGATGCTGCAATAATTAACCACTTATGCCACGAGTGTTTGTTTACATGAGCGTAGAAATTGTTCCCAAATTATTAATTTAACTATTTAATTATAAATTATCCTTACGGGGAGCCTGTTCATAAATACAGAACACCATAAATTGGGTTATCCGTAGCCCAAGGACTGCATGTAGTTTAAACCTCAAATTCAAAGGGGTATAACAAGGTCTGTCTGACCTCCCTTCCTTTCATGGCCCGGAACTCAGTTTTAAGGTTTTTCTGGGGTCCCCTTGGCCAAGAAGAGGGAGTCCATTCAGTTGGCAGGGGGCTTAGGCTTTTATGTTTAGTTTATTGTACTTTTTTAATCAAATTTGTGTTAGATGATTTCGCCCAACTATAGGCTACTGTAAATGTTCTGAAAACTATATGATGTTCAGTAGGCTAGACGTTTATATTAAGTGCATTTTCAACTTGCAAATTATAATAGGTTTATCAGGATGTAACCCCATTGTAAGTCAAGGGGCATCTGCAGTATCAAAAGATATATTGCAAATATGGACATCTTAAAAAATGTGTCATTGAATGAATGCAATGGAGTCTAAATATCATAGTGACTTGATACCAACATTTTTCATGCTTAAAGTACATGAAGAAACTCCTTTTACTGACAATGTTGAATTTTACCTCGGCATTGTGCTCCTAGAAAACAGCAATGGTTACCCGTCCCTCATTGTGTTCTGGAAATGACTTACAGCCAAGAAACGCCCTCCCCATATGACTGAGATAAACTGCATGGGTTCCCCACCACAGGATTCCCTGCTGTGCCCTCTGCCACGCCAGATACAGACACTCCAAATCCTTGCTTCTTGCCTCCTAAGTGGTTGGCTGAACTGCCTGGCCCCTTGATCACTTGGGACAAAATGCTTGCTAATCAAACTTTAGTTAAGCTTTTGTCCTTCCCCAAGGTCCCTGAATTCTGGCCCACTCTCTGCCTAAGCCAGCACAAATCCCTTCCTAAAGCCCTCTGGAGAACAGGCTAGCCACAGGATAAAACACTCTCTGATCCCCTGTCCCTTCCTAACCCTCCCGTTCCCCACGCCCGCCCTGCTCTGTCTAGCCTGATTAACTCTTCCCTGTAAAAGACAAATCCTTTTTGCCTAACTCTTGAGAGCTTATAGATTTTATGGCCAGAGTGTTCTCCCTATTTTGACAGTCTTACCACCCCTGCTCCACCCACCCCTGAAAGAATCCTTTCAAATGAAATCTCCCCTTACTGAATCTGGACTTGTTTAATATTATATGCAACATTCTTTTTTCTTCTTGAATTTATATTTCCATTCAGCTTCTGCTATGGCGTTTTATTCAAGCATAATATATTTTCATGCTTGGCAATCTTTTATGGAGCACTCTATCATACTTTTCAGTCACAGAATTATGTAGATAAGTTTGAATTTGTTAAAACTTTTTAAAAAATTGTCCGTGACCAGGGGGTTCTCAGTGTTGATTTTGTTTTTGTTTTTGTTTTTTTGTTGCCTGGTCTAGAGTGCCATGGCATCAGCCTAGCTCACAGCAACCTCAAACTCCTGGGCTCAAGCCATCCTCCTGCCTCAGCCTCCGAGTAGCTGGGACTATAGGCATGCACCACCATGCCCAGCTAATTTTTTGTTTCTATGTTTAGTTATCTGCCTGATTTTTTCTATTTTTAGTAGAGATGGGGGTCTCGATTTTGCTCAGGCTGGTCTCGAACTCCTGACCTCAAGCCATCCTCCCACCTCAGCCTCCCAGAGTGCTAGGATTACAGACAAGAGCCACTGCATCCCCCCACTCTCCCACCCCCCAACCCTGCCTCTGAGTGTTAATTTTTTCCTTCTGGATTGAGATATTGTTGCCATTATCAGTAGTACACATGATTAAATAAATATATAGCATTTCATTATAAGAATCTTTAAACTTAAAAAGTTAATTTCCATTAAAAATGCCATTGAAAATATATCTTTTAAGGAGATGGATTGGGCCAGTTATTTTTCCATAAGTTTGTAAATCCAGAGACAAATATTACTTTTTGTAAGAATGAGACCTTGATTTTATGGATATAAACACTGATAAACATTGTTTACATAAAAAGCAGATAGGAGTAAAAGGGGGTTTATTCTGGCAATGTCTCTCAGTTCTTTACATTTCTGATAATTACCTATATTCAAAAGATACTTTTAGTCACCTATTAGCTAACAATATGACTAGATCCTCCTTGGATCTTAGTGAGAGCAAAGAATGAGAAACCCGTTGACTGGCAGAAGGATTTCTTGCCCAGTCCTCAATAATAACTAACCCATAATTT
>CAUYPO010089138.1:0-20494 GCA_963574435.1 Cheirogaleus major | reverse complement strand
AACTCCTGATCTCAAGCGATCCTCCTGTCTCTGTCTCCCAAAGTGCTAGGATTACAGGCAGGAGCCACCACTGCGCCTGGTCAGCATGCATATTTTTAAAGGTTCATGTCAGTTAGTGTTGAACATTGATGGAATATAACAACAATTATAGCCGCCACTCATGCCCGGCACCGGCCACCCAGCAGTGTTGACAGGTGCTTTATGTTCGCCAGATAGAGAGTGCTTATTGGCTACTAGACTTTTCGGTAAACATTAAGCACCTACTATGCGATTCTACTAAGCGCTTAGGGACAGCATGCAGCGGCGCCTATTCTGCACCGGCCTTTTGCATTTATCTCATTTAAACGTGAAAGTAGGAAGTGAAGCTCCACGCTCTGTCCAGGGTGGGGGCTGTGGCCCGAGGAAGCTTGCACACCTGAGCAGGGACGGGAGGGGAGGCGGCGTCCTCGTCTGGCGCGCCGCAGACCCAGGGCGATGCGGAATGGCTAGGGGCGGAGGGGGCCGGGAGGGGTCAGCCTGAGGCCAGGACGCAGCGAAAGGCCAGGCCGAGGCCCCGGCCGCCCGGGTGCCGGGTCCGCGGAGCGGGGGGCGGGGCCGGGGCGGGGCCTGTATTGTCCGCTCCGCGGGGCATGCCGGGAGCCCCGCCCCCAACATGGCGTCTCACTGACAGTTGGCTGCCGAGCGGCGGAGGCGGGTCCTGCTCCTCAGGGCAGCGGCGGCGGCGGCGGGGCCGGGGTCTCCGGAGCCGGGGTGGGGAGATGGCTGCTCGGACCGCCTAGGGCGGAGCTGCACGGGCGCGGCGGCGAGCGGGGCGCTGCCATGGACCGGTGACCGCGGCGGCCCCGCGCGCGTCTCCCGGCCGGGCGTCTGCTCCTCAGCGCCGACCGCAGCGCGGCCATGGGCTCGTCGGCGGCGGCGGCGGCGGCGGCGGCGGCGGCCGCGGACTCGGCGCAGTGGCTCTCGGTGAAGGAGGAGACCATCTTCCTGCACGACGGGCTGATCCGCGTTACCGACCTGGCCGAGCTGCCCAGCGAGATCCTCGGGGCCCCGGAGGCCGCCGACACCGACCTGGAGGTGAGCGAGGCTGCCCCGGGCCCGCCGTCCGCACCCCGCGCCGGGCCCCGCACCTCCGCCGCGGCCCCGCCGCAGCCCCGCCGCCCGATGGCTGCCGGGCAGGTGTGCGGGCGCGAGGCGGGCAGGTGGGGCCGCGGCCGCAGGTCTGCAGCGCGCCGCCTCCCTCCTCCTCCGGGCCTCGCGCCCGCCGGGGATCTGGTCTGTGGTTTCGTGTGGAGCGTTCCGACACCGGCATTTTATTAGACCGTGACCGGCCACGGCCTTCCTGCCCTGGAGCGGCCGCGGCCACCACCCGGCCCTCGCTCCCCTCCCCCACGGCGCCCTGGACTCACTTCCAGGGCACACCCGGGTTGCTTAGCTTTGGGGACATATTTATTTTAACCCTGTATATCCTCCCACCCTCTTCTTCCCCAGGTCTGTGTTGGTTTTTGGTTTTTTCTTTTTTTTCCTGGGAGAGGGTAGTGGCAGTTGCGGGTCCGCGATGGGCAATCCTGCAACTTCTCTGTGTCGTGCCTCGGATTGACACGGGCCTTTGTCAGGGAAAGCGGGCGGTGTGGACAGCCAGGCGGGGATGCTACGGCAGCCCTCCGTGCGCTCTCTGGGGAGGGTCGTGGGCGCTTTGGGCCTTTTCGTGTGCCTTGGGGGGTCGCTGAGAAGCCCAGGCCTAGGAGCCGTGGCAGGTGCAAAAGCAAAACTCATCACTTGTGCTGCTGGGCTTTGGGAGGCAGAAGGAAACCAAATCTGCTTGGTTAATGGGAACTTTCCACCGACTTCGCTCGGTTTGGTGTTGGCCCAGGGATGGGCATACTGGCGGTGTCATTTCACGGAGGCCGGCGGATGCTGACAAGGCTCCCCCTCCAGTTGGTGGGATGACATTTTGATGTGTAGGTAGCATGGGGTGTCATAAAATTGTTACTGTCGCAAGGAGGGCTTTCTGGAGTAGGGGACAGAGAGGATGGCCTGTCTTCTGGCTATAAACGGAATGCGAGGAATCTTTTGTGTTTTTGCGGTTTTGCATGCAGTTTGGCGTTCAGCACCACGGACATTTATAGAAATGAATTAAAACCCATTACTGTGTGTTTCTGGAAACGGCGGTGATCAGATCACATTGGCCGAGACGTTTGGACGTGCTTGAGATGTGAATAGCTTCCACTGTATTTTTGTGTCTGGGTTTGAGATTGCTTCAGCATTTCGGTTGTGAACTCTTAATTGATTTATTTTACAATCTGGCCACCAAAAAAGGGAAGATATAAGTTGGTAGGGAATTCCTAACAGGGAGTCATAGTCTTATTATGTCTCATTTGGGCCTATTCTATAAAAAGCAAGGTGTGTCTGAATGTCTTATCTGCCTGAAAACTCAGAGGGTGTTATGCTATAATGGTGGAATCTTTTGGTTTAATTGGCTCTGTTGTATGTGAAAGGGGGGAAGTAGATGTTTTTTGTTCCTCAGAAACTATTCCAGGTTCGCAGAACCAAAATTTTTATGTATATGTAAATTATGTAATTTATTTATTTTTAGGATTAGAAAGAGTAGGATTAGTTAAAATACCTGTGCTATTAAATTGGCTTTCTTAAAATGTTTACTGTATAAATGTATTGAGTGAATTTGTCAGCTGTTTAATAGTTTTAAAGGAAAGAACCTCTCTGGCCTGCTAGATTAAAAACAATTTTTTTTTTAATTTTTAAATTTATGGTCTGACTTCTAAGAAACTAGTATAGGTGATAAACATTTATGACTGACAGTAGCGAAGAACTTTTTTCATTTCTTTCTACATGTTATACAGGCTATATAGCATCAGGAGAAACAGCTAAGAATGTTTTTGTGGCTATTGTATTTGTGATTGTGTGGGTATATTCACATTTAATTATTTGATAATAATATTGATTAAATGTATCCTATGTGTCAGACATCATCTCATTAAATTCTCAAAAGACCCTAGGAGCTTAAAATTGGAAATATTGTACCCATTGTACAGATGGAGCAAGTAAAGTGCAGTGTAGGTGTGAGACTTGCTCAAGATCACGTAGTTAAAGAGCTTGGACATTAACCAAGTTCTGTTCATCTCAAATGTATCTCCTAATCATAATACTTTACTGCCTCCATGCATGTATAATATTTTTATTTGTAATTGTTTCTAAATTTCATAACTGGCTACAGATGGAGTAATAAACAGATATCTTTATTACCTTTCTAATAACTCTTTCTTTTTCATATTTGGGGAGGATTAGAGGTTTATCAATTTATTAAAAGCTAACTTTTGAAATACTACCATGTCTATAAAGTCACTCTTCAAGCCTCTCCTTCCAGTGGACAGCTGGGTGAATAATGGCCATTTTTCACTGGGTTTTATAATATACATGATCCTTCAGCTAACAATTTTGGATTATGAGAGATGAGACTCAAACTAAGTCAACTAATTTATGACTGGCAACCTTAATGCACAAGACTGCAATTGAGTCTCAGAATTTTAGAGCAAGAAGGGACTTTATAGGTAATAGTTGCCCTCATTTTAGAAAGAAGTTATCTGAGATCAGGAGAGATTATGACTTGGTTGCATAGCATAGCTGGTTATGGCAGGGCAAACGACTACACCCTGGCTTTCTTGCCTTTGAATTCCAGTGTTCTTTTCACTCTGTGTTACTCAAAGTTAAATGTCAATCTGAAAAAAGAATCCATCCTAAGAAGTATACCAACATTGACTTAGTATTTTAATTTAAGCAGGAGCAGAGTATTTGAATTAAAATTTTTTTTCTTCCCAGTAAATTCCAAACAGGTAGTTTTTTTTTTTAAAATCAATAAATAGTGTTTAATCAACAAATTCATTCAACAAGTAATTGGTAGAATTTTTTTTTTTTTTTGTATTGGTGGAATTTAGAAGTAAGCTGGGCCCACTGACCTGGTTACTGGGGATATAGCAGTGGGTAAAATAAAATCCTTGTCCTCAAAAAGCTTATATTTTAGTGGGAGGATATACAGACAGTAACAGTTAAATATATAATATGACGTGTGTGTGTGTATGTGTGTATATATAATGGCAAATAAATGCTAAGGAGAAGAGTATAGTTGGGTGAAGAGGTGAGAACATTGGGAATAGCCTGCTTTATATCAAGTGGGCAGGAAAGGAAAGCCCAGGGTGGCTTTTGAGCAGAGACCTGAAGGAAGTGAGGAAGTATGCCATATGGCTACCAGGGAAAGAGCATCCCACACGGAGAGGACAGCAAGAGCCAAGTCCTTGAGAGGGAAGCATCCTTAGCATGTTTGGAGTTCTGAGCCCAGTCAGCGAAGGGGAAGAGGAATAATGGGGAACGGGGGTCGCAGATCAAGTAGGGCCTTGTGGGTAAGGGCTTTGGATGCAGAGTGAGGCTTTTATCTTGTCCTTTGTAATAGCTATCTGTATTTGTTTTAATCTTATGTTGCTCGCAGAAAGCAAGAGCATATAGGAAATTATTTTTTAAGTGTGGAAATAGATATACATTTAAGAGAAATAAAAAAGCAATAGCTCAAAAATGACAGCTCTAATGTTATTGAATTTTGTGTTGTATTTCATAGAACATTAATCTTTTTAAAATAAGGGAATTCAAGGGAGGAAAAAGCAATAGCTTAGTTGTGGAAGCTCCAAAACCTTTCTGCTTCTTATATCATTTTTCTTTACAAACTCTCAGTGGGGTCAGGCGTTATATATATGGATGTTGACAGAGAAGTTAATTAACGTGCCCAAGGTGGCCAAGATATTTCTTACCCCACAGTTTATATTCCTTTTAAATTCAAGCATTTTGGTTAGTGTTTCTCATGTTTCATCATGTTTGCTTGTAAGTACCCCCTCAACACACACACACGCACATACGACACAAAGACTTGAACATGAATGTTCAAGTCAGCTTTATTTGTGACTGCCGAAAACTGGAAACAATCCAAATGTCCGTCAGCAGGTGATTGGATAAATAGATGTGGCGCATCCATACAGCAGAACACTACTCAGCAATGAAAACGAATGAACTGTTGATACAACGTGCATGTATGCTGAGCAGAAGAAACCAGCCAAACAGGAGTATAGACTGTATGACTCCATTTATATGAAATTCTAGAAAATGCAAACTGCTCTGTAGTGGTTGCCTGGGGATATAGGCGGGTAGGAAAGGATGAGAGGGATGGGGAGTACAAAGGAATGTGAAGAAACTTTGGGGTGATGGATATTTTCCTATTTTGATTGTGGTGGTGGTTTCACATTTGTATATGTATGTCAAAATTCATCAAATTATATACTTTAAATATGTGCAGTTTATTGTATGCCAATTATACTTTAGTATGCAAACAAAATTTAAAAGGCTCAGCAGGGTATCTGTTATTTGTTTGTTTTGCTATGTAAGGAAAGGGGCATTTGGGTTCGGAGATGATCAACTGAAATAGACAAAGCTTATGATACACTCAAGTGAAATCTCAGAGATGATATTTAGATGTACATTGATCTATTCTCCCAGCAGAATACCACCAGCCTGTTGATCTTTTGGGCAAAATCCTTTGGAAAGTGTTTATGTACTTTTATAGAATTCCAGATTCTAGATTTAGAAGTGTTAATGAATAGATGAACAAACTACCCCCATTCACCAGTAGCATTGGTGACCATGCAGTTAATGAGCACTTTAATAGGAGTCACTGAATCTTGGTTATAGTGTTCTGTGAGCTTGGGCAAAAGGCACAACACGCTCTTAGGCCTAGACTCATCTGGCTAGAGCTAAAGTGAACATGAAGTGTCTGAGGACTGTGGGAGACAGGACTGCCCAGATGTTAAAGTTAGATTTAAAGAGTCAGACTGGGATTGAAGCTCTAGCTCTGCCCCTTACTAGCTGTGTGACCTTGGGCAAATTCCATACCTTTACTAATCCCCATTTCTTCTGGTGCAGCTTCTTTGTCATCATTGTGCCCATCTCTACTACTGCCATGACAATAGTGCCAGCATATTGCGTGCCAGGCCCTCTGCTAAATACTTCACACCCATTATCTCATTTAATCCCCACAAACACCTTATGAGGTTGGTACTGTCATTATCCTTATTTTGCAAGTGAGGAAACTGGCACAGACAGAAGTTAAGTAACTTGACAAAGGTATTACAGTTAGTGGCAAAGCTGAGGCTGACATAGATCTGTCTGGTTCCAGCCCAGGGTCTATACTTTTTTTTTTTTTTTTGAGACAGAGTCTCACTTTGTTGCCCAGGCTAGAGTGAGTGCCGTGGCGTCAGCCTAGCTCACAGCAACCTCAAGCTCCTGAGCTCAAGCAATCCTCCTGCCTCAGCCTCCCAAGTAGCTGGGACTACAGGCATGCGCCACCATGCCCGGCTAATTTTTTTTATATATTTTTAGTTGGCCAATTAATTTCTTTCTATTTTTTTTAGTAGAGATGGGGTCTCACTCTTGGTCAGGCTGGTTTCGAACTCCTGACCTTGAGCTATCCACCCGCCTCGGCCTCCCAGAGTGCTAGGATTACAGGCGTGAGCCACCGCGCCCGGTCCCAGACCACGTTTTCTTTAGTCATTCATCTGTCAGTGAATATTTAGGTTGTTTCCACCTCTTGGCTCTTGGACACAGGGCTCCCATGAACACAACTCTTTTGGATAAACACCCAGAAATGGGATTGCTCGATCATATGATAGTGCTATTTTTAATTTTTTGAGGAACCTCCCTACTTTGTTTTCATAGCATATATACCATTTTACATTCCTACCAGCAGCACAAGGGTTCCAGATTTTCCACATCTGGGCCAACACTTGTTACTTCCTATTTTTGGTTTTTTGTTTGTTTTTTCTAATGACCAGCCTGACAGGTGTGAGGTGACATCTTGTGGCTTCCATTTGCATTTCCCAGATGGTTAGGGATGTGGAACACCCTTTCATATACCTGTTGGCTGCCTGCATGTCTTCCTTGGGGGAAATGTCTATTCACGTCCTTTGCCTATATTTATTTAATTTTTATTTGTTTTTAATCTTGAGCCTTAACTCCATTCAAGAATATGATGAAAGCTAAGGAACTTCTCCCAGAAAATACACATACCCATAAGACTTTGCAAATAAAGTGAAAGCCCTCTGAATCCCCTAAATCCCGTCCAGAGAATGTGGATTAAGAATCCCTTTGCTATTTGTCACAGCTGTCCCTACAGGAAAAAAGAAAAAAAAAAAGAAAACATAAGAAAAAAAAGAATCCCTAAGACTCGAAGTAGTGATAAATTTATTGCCATTAGAAATTTAGATTTCTTTGCCGGCAGCAGTGGCTCACGCCTGGAATCCTAGCACTCTGGGAAGCCAAGGCGGGTGGATCGCTCAAGGTCAGGAGTTCGAAACCAGCCTGAGCAAGAGTGAGACCCTGCCTTTACTAAAAATAGAAAGAAATGAACTGGCCAACTAAAAATATATTAAAAAAAATTAGCTGGGCATGGTGGCGCATGCCTGTAGTCCCAGCTACTCGGGAGGCTGAGGCAGGAGGATCACTTGAGCCCAGGAGTTTCAGGTTGCTGTGAGCTAGGCTGACGCCACAGCACTCTAGCCTGGGCAACAAAGTGAGACTCTGTCTCAAAAAAAAAAAAAGAAATTTAGATTCATTCAGCCCTTACCATAGATGTGACCAAAAAAAAAAAAAGAAGAAAGAAATTTAGATTAAATGAGAAATCACTACTCAGAACTTAATTAAAAAATTTTTTTATTATTATTATTATGATTATTTAAACAGAACCACAGGCCAGACAGATTTTCTGTGTTTGGATTTAGTCTGTATTGTAAATAAACACCCTGGAGGCAAAGGGACGGTGGCCGGGAGCACAACGCAGGGGACATACATATTTGCTAGAAACCAGTAGTGGACATAAACACAACACAGAACTGCTGACGACCATAAGCCCGGCCTGCTCCAGCTGACCTGACGGCGCAGTAACTTTTGCCAACTTGCCAGAGAGGCGACTCCCAGACCGGGAAGCTGCCTGCTTCCCACTTAGCAAGGAAGCACTGTTTGTTTTCTGCTGAGCACACGCAACCAAGATCCCAGATTGCCCAGACCCACCCTTGGTGGCGAGAGCTCGGTCGGCCACTTCAATCTCCTTTACCCATTTTTAATTGCATATTTTTTTTTTTTTTTGGTTTTTTGTTTGTTTGTTTGTTTGCTATTGAGGTGTAGGAGTTCCTTACAATTGTTTTGGATATTAACCTCTTACCAGATCTATGGTTTACAAATATTTTCTCCCATTTTGTTGGTTGCCCTTTCACTGTGTTGGCTCCTTCCTTTCCTGGGCAGGAGTTTTTCAGTTTGATGTTGTCCCACTTGTCTATTTTTTGCTTTGTTGCCTGTGTTTTTGGTGTCATATCCAGGAAAGCATTGCCAAGACCAATATTATGAAGACTTTCCCCTGTGTTTTCTTCTTGGAGTTTTATAATTTGTAGTTTCAGGTCTTCTTTTTTTTTTTTGAGACAGAGTCTCACTCTGTTGCCCGGGCTAGAGTGCCGTGGCGTCAGCCTAGCTCACAGCAACCTCAGACTCCTGGGCTCAAGGGATCCTCCTGCCTCAGCCTCCCGAGTAGCTGGGCCTACAGGCATGTGCCACCATGCCCGGCTAATTTTTTCTATATATTTTTAGTTGGCCAATTAATTTCTTTCTATTTTTGGTAGAGATGGGGTCTCGATCTTGCTCAGGCTGGTCTCGAACTGCTGAGCTCAAATGATCCGCCCACCTCGACCTCCCAGAGAGCTAGGATTACAGGCGTGAGCCACTGCGCGGGCCTGAGATTTTACTTGGTGTACTGCCAAACCCTGAGCTACGGATGTTTAAAGAGATGATGACTTTACTTTAAAAAGGCATTTTGTGCTCAAGTATGTTCAGGAAAAAAACAAAAAGAAAGCAAGCTCCACAAGAACAGCAACTTTTGTCTGTTTTGTTCACTGCTGTGTCCCCAGTGCCTGGAACAGTGTTTGCACATGAGGGACGCTGTGTGCATGCGTGTCAGTTGCAGGAAGGAATGGATGAGAGGCGGAGTCTTGAGGGGGATACCCTTAGGATGGATGGGTTGGGTCTCTGTCACCCTGGGAAGGTCCTACCCCCTTTACCACTCTATTCTGCAGTCTCAGCACCGTGCAGAGCACAAGCAATGGAGGCCTCTTTCTGTCCCTATCCAGCCCTGCACTGGGCTTGCCCCTGGGGGTCCTGGGCTCGGGGCTTAGGCCTGTCTGCCTGTGTTCTGCAGAGCCGCCCTCCATGCGCCTGAAGGCCCGACCCAGCAGCCCTGGCTTTTCTAAGCTCACCTGCAGTGCCTTCTCCTTCTACCCCCCGGAGTTGCAGTTTCGATTCCTAAGGAATGGGCTCGCAGCTGGCTCTGGAGTGGGTGACTCTGGCCCCAACGGCGACGGCTCCTTCCACGCCTGGTCATCACTGATAGTCAAAAGTGGCGACGAGCATCACTACCGCTGCCTTGTGCAGCACGCAGGGCTTGCACAGCCCCTCACTGTGGAGCTGGGTGAGGTCCCGCTGAGTGACAATCCTCCCTATTTCTGATTGCCTCTGTCCCACTGCTGCGGCAGTCCTTTCTGAGTCTGACCTTCCTCCCTGCTGCTGCTGCTGCTGGTCTGACTGCCTTGTTCCTTGCTTGCGACTGCCAGTTCTTCCAAAGCCTGATGGCCTGTCCTCCCTAAGTCTGACCATCTTCCATCTTGCTGCTGCTGGTCGTCACAGAGTCTGACCATTCATTGTCTGCTATTGCCAGTCCTCACCAAGACTGACCATCTGCTGCCTTGCTACTGCCAGTCCTCCATGAGACTGACCTTCTGCTGCTCTGTGCCTGTGCTCTGTGCCCAAGTTGGACCTTCCCTGCTGCCACAGGTCCATTACCAGTGTGACTAAGACCTCTCTTGCTATGGCTGGTTCTTACATCCAACCTGGGCATATTCTGCCCAGACTCAGAGCATTGCCCGACTGGCCTTTCCCCTGCCCATGCCCACCCCCAGATGCCTGGTGCTGGGATCTTCAAGGTTGGGAGGGACCAGGACACCCCCTTCCCCCGTCTTGACTGGATGGGGTGGAGGGGTCTACTCAACATCTCATGGCATTCTCTGGCTGCAGAATCACCGGCCAAGTCCTCGGTGACAGTGGTTGGAATCGTCATCGGCTTCTTGCTGCTCCTGGTGGCGGCTGCAGGAGGAGCGCTGCTGTGGAGGAGGATGAGGAACGGGCTGCCAGGTGTGGGGCAGGAAGAGGGAGAGCTCAGAGAATGGGACAGAGACCCCACAGAGAGGGGGACACAGGCCAGGGAGGACACAGACTTGAGAGGGGGGGACAGAGAATGGGAGAATGGGGAAATAGAGGCCTAGAGGGCGGGGGACAGAGAGTGGGGGGAAAGGGGGAAAGAGGGGGACAGAAACCCATAAAGAGTAAGACAGAGACTGAGAGAATGCACATGAGACACACACAGAAATGGGGTGAGGGGTGGACAAAGACCCAGGGGGCCTCAGAGAATCTTTTGCCCTCCCCCTTTCTCTCTCCTCAGCCCCTTGGATCTCTCTCCGTGGAGATGACGCTGGGGCCCTCCTGCCCACACCTGGCCTGCCCCAGGACAGCGACTCTCAGGATATAAGTGCATTCCCAGCAACTGCCTGACCATCCCCCGTTCTGGCTGCTAATAGCTAATTTAGTCAGGTCTCTTTCATCTGTGAGATCCTCTGGAATCCTGGCATCTCTGAGCCTCCAGAAGGAGTCCTGGGCCCCTGTTGTCTCCCTCTGGATCCTTCCTCCTGTGATCTGCCTCAGTTACCCTCCCTAATATATATGGCTCTTTTCCTCCTCCACTTATAACATGAGTTTGGGCCCAAATCGTCGTGTTGTCATTATTTCAAGTTTTCAGGCAGGGGAGGTAAGGGAATGGGTGGGGGAATGAATGGTATAAATCCTAGGTTTCAGATCTCTCCTGCGGCTAACATGTGGCCTTGGTGAAATCTGCCAATCTTATACATCAAGTCATGTATTTTTCATTCATGAATTTCACAAATATTTACTGAATGCCTACATCCACCGTGCAAGGCATCTTGCAGAATTCTTGGCTGGTGTCTGACCTGAATCTTTCTTTGTGGAGCAGAAGAAAATTGTTCCCTCTTCGAGGAAAGGGAATGCGTCCTCTGGCCCTTTGATTCGCCTCTTTATTAAACCATCCCGACAAAGAGAAAGAGAGAAAAATACATCTCCCATGAGGCTTTGGGGCTAGAGCAACTTGCAGTAGACGGCAGGGCGCTCCGACGCCTGCCGGGAGTTGTAGTTCTCCCCGGCCGCGTCACTCCGGCGTCGCCCACCGAGTCTTCCCGGGGCCCGCCAAGCTTTCTCCTTTGTGGACGTGGCGAGGGGCGCCCGCTGCCCTCTTGGCGCTCGTTGGCCCCGCCCCGTGGAGCCCTCGCACGCTCTCATTGGTCGTAGGGCGGGGCTCTGCGCCGTCATAGGCGGGGCCTGACTGGAGAGCGGCCAAATTGGGCATATTTGGGAGAACCGGGAGTGGAGCTTGCAGAGGGAAGCCAAGCTGGATAACCGGGTAAAGGGAGCGGGTAGGGGGCCCTGCCCAGGGAAGGCGGCTCGGGGCGGGTGGGATCGAGGGTCCCCAGGGCCTAGGCTGAGAGCGACACCGGGGAGCTTGCCTGATTTCTTGCTGGCCACCAGCATGCCCCGCACTTTGCATGCCACGTGCACCATGTCTTCCTGAAGTCCCCCCTTGCGGATCTGGGACCCCTCTGGGACTTCCTCAGAGGATTCCGTCCCCACAGCTGGTTTTACCTCTGTGCACCCCGCCTGTCTTTTTCCCATCGCTGGCCCTTCTTGAGCCCAAAAGTTTGCAGCCAGCTTCCATCTCTCTGTCATGTTCCAAGTAATCCTAGACATCCACCCCATGTCTGGTTTCTGTCCCCATCCCTGTGATCTCTGACCCCTGGCCTTGTCACTCCCCAGGAACCGACGATGTGGCGACCATCACTTCTGCTGCTTCTGTTGCTGCTGAGGCATGGGGCCCAGGGAAAGCCGTCCCCGGACGCAGGCCCTCATGGCCAGGGGAGGGTGCACCAGGCGGCGCCCCTGAGCGAGGCCCCTCATGATGACGCCCACGGAAACTTCCAGTACGACCATGAGGCTTTCCTGGGACGGGACGTGGCCAAGGAATTCGACCAGCTCAGCCCAGAGGAAAGCCAGGCCCGTCTGGGGTAGGAAGGAGATGGGGGTGGGGTGAGTTTAGGGGTGGGGATTTATTTAGGGAGAGAGATGGGAGCACCGATGAGGGGACAGACAAGGGACTGGGATGGCATGGACTGGACTTAGGTTCTTTGTGCGGAATCTGTCACGAAGTTCTACCTCTTCTCCTTAGGAAAAACACTAAGTTAAAATTGGGGCCTCAAGATAGGACCTTCTGGGGCAGCAAACTCTGTTCAAATTCTGCCTCTAAGTCACTCTTTGTTCCTTTGTTCCAGACACCTCCCCTCCCCAAGCCTCAGTTACCTGCCTTGGAAATGAGATTTGGCAGGTAAGGGGCCCAGCCAGGGCAGGAAAATGGCTGAGCCCCGAATTTGAGGGTGAGCTGGGCTGAATGGGGTCATGCTGTGATCTGGAGGGAGCATGTCCACCTTCTGTGCAGGGCAGGCAGGGCCAGAGTGGGTCTGAGGACAGGAAGGCAATGGAAGCAGCCCCTCTGTGCATCCTACTGATGCTCATTCATCCTACAAATGTTCACTGAGCACCTACTACATGCCAGGCACTGCTCTAGGCGTTAAAGTCACAGCAGTGAACAAACAAGACAAAAATCCCTGTCCTTGTGAAGCTTAAATTGTAGTGGCAGAAACAACAATCCTTAAGTGCATCACATGGAGATAAATGTATCAGAGAAAAGGCGAGGCAGTGAGGAAGTGTGGAGGGGAGAGGTTGATGTGTGTGTGTGAGGGGTGCAATTTAAATAGGGAAGTCTGAGGAGGCCTCGATGGAAGGTGGTATTTGAGCCACGTGGGTTTCTGGGGGAATAGCATTCCAGGCAGATGGAACAGTCAGTGCAAAGGCCCTGAGGCAGGAGTGGGCCTGGCTTGTTTGGGTAACAGTGAGGCCCCTGTAGCTGAAATCCAGTGAGTGAAGGAGAGAGATTGGGAGGTGGGAACAGGGAGGGAGCAAAGAGGTCAGATCGTGCAGTGACTTTTGGGTCAGAGTGAAGATTTAAGCTTTTCTCTGAGTGAAATGAGAGCCACGGAGGGCGTGAGCTGACTTGGGCTTTAACAGAATCCCTCCAGCTGTTGGGTGGGGAACAGACTATAGGAGCAATAAGCAGGGAGCCCAGAGAGAAGCAGCTGCAATAGTCCAGGGGGGACCCCAGAGAAGGTGGTGGCTAGATCAGGGCAGAGACAGCAGCGGTGGTGGCTGGTCAGCTAGCTGGGAGATTGTGCGTGGATGGAGGTGGGTGAAGGAGGATGGGGAGGGGGCCATGATAGGCTAGCACTTTTAGCTTAATGCTAACTGTGGTGCCAGGCGCGTGCTAAGTGCTTTACATGACTTATTTAATCCCCACAACCACCCGTTGGGGCAGGTACTGTTATTTATCTCCATTTTGCAGAGGGATAAGTGTGGCACAGAGAGATCAAGTCATTCGCCCACAGCCAGCAAGAGGAGACAGCAGGGGTTGGATCTAGAATGTCTGGCTGTGGACTCCAAGCTCTTAAGCATAGCGGGAGCCTCAGGGCAGGGTGAGAGTCTCAGGGACAAAAGCCGGCCCCGGCCCCGGACAGACCCGGGCACCGACAGCTGTCATGGGAGGGAGGCAGTGACACAGGCAGAGCTGAGGAGGGCTCTGCCGTCTCGGATTCGACCCTGGGGACTGGGCCACGGGGGCCAAGGGACGGTGACAGGGGGGAGGGCTCCATGTGGTCTCTATTAGCGGTTGGGCGAGGACCAGTACCCGCGGCAGGGCGTCACCAGGGGAGCGGAGAGGCGCGGCCGGAGAGAAGGGGCGTGAGATGGGACCGAAGTGGCTTGACTTGCGGCGAGGAGGTGCACGGGAGCCCGGCGGAACAGAACGGAGGGGAAGACGGAGGGCCGAGCCCAGGGCTTGCGGGTGATGGTCTCGGGCAGTGCCTGGTCCGGCCCGGAGCCGGCCGGGAGAGCGGCGGGACGCAGCGCGGGGCGGGGCCGTAGAGAGAGGAGCCCGAAATCTACGCGCGGGGCCAGGGAAGGGGGCGGGGCACGGGCGGAGTTAGGGGAGGGTCCGGAGACAGACGGGGAGGGGAGGGGGCTGGGGGCGGGGCCGAGACGGTGGGCGGTCCGGGTGAGGATGGTCGTGGCGGTTTGGGTACAGAGTCGGACTTGGGACAGGGGTCCCGCAGGCCAGGGGCGCGATGCGACGACCCGCTCCCTCACCCCACCCCAACTCAGTCCGGCGAGAGGTGGAGCACGTGCATAGTCGAGGGGCGGGGCCGGAGTGGAGGGTGTGGCCCTGGATTGTCGTGAAGTCCCTCCCGCCACCCCGGTGGCTCGAGAACCCCAGCGCCCGCGGTAGCCCGCTGGGTCTCAGGAAGGGCGTCACTCACCTCTGGCGGGGTCTCTGGTCTCGAGGGGCGGGTCCTGGGGCGGGCTCGGTCCCGAAATTGACACGTGCCCCTCCCCAGTTCGCCCGCGGCCCGACCAAGTACCGCACTATCAGCCTGATGTGGGGGCGTGGCTCTGCGCGAGGGGCGGAGCCTGGCTGGGAGGAGACCCCCGGAGTGGGCGGGGACCGACAGTGACCTGTGGCCCCCCCACCCCCCACCCCGGCTCGCAGGCGGATCGTGGACCGCATGGACCGCGCCGGGGACGGCGACGGCTGGGTGTCGCTGGCCGAGCTTCGCGCGTGGATCGCCCACACGCAGCAGCGGCACATACGGGACTCGGTGAGCGCGGCCTGGGACACGTACGACACGGACCGCGACGGGCGTGTGGGTTGGGAGGAGCTGCGCAACGCCACCTATGGCCACTACGCGCCCGGTATGCGGCGAGACCCCGACCCTGCTCCCCGCACACACCGTGACCCGTCCTTTCTGACAGCCTCCCCCTTAACCCATCTACGCGGAATCCCTGACCCTTGAGCAAGGTCTGCCCACTCGTAGGTCCCCATCACTCTGAGACCCCTAACCCTTGACCTCTTTCTGGCTTTTCCTTCTGGGGTCCATGGCCTCTATGACCCCATGACCAGGAAACTTCAGATCCTTGACCAGGGACACCTACTTTCCATGCCCTGTTGTCTGGGCCCCTGACCTCTGTGGCTTCTCATCCTGAGAACCCTGAAGCCATTTACTCTGTCCCAACTCTCTCAGTTTCCTCTTCTCTGTCCCAGGCCCCATCCCCAGGCCCCCCGCAGCTCTTGTTCTCCTCTCCTCCCCTCTCCCTCCCTCCCCCAGCCTCCCGCTCCAGCCTTCCCTCTCCTGGCTCCAGAGGGTTCTTTCTGCGCCCAGAGCTGACCCTGCCCCTCCCCTGCTCAGAGCTCCCCTGGGCCCCCAGGAGTCAGTCCCAGCTCCTCAGCTTTGTTTTTCTGCATTTTCTGCCCCAAATGGATCTTCTGTGTTTCTCTGAACTCACCACACTCCTCAAACCTCTATCTACACTCTGCATGTGCTATTCCCAGCAAGGAAAACGCCCTTTCCCTCCTCTCTGTCGAGCATCCAATCACCCAAATGGCCCACAGTCAACTCAAAGTCCACCATTCCTGGCTGCATGCCCTTGGGCAAGTGATTTCCTCTCTCTCGGAATTAATTTTCTCATTCAGAAAGTAGAATCAATGAAAGAACCCACTTTACTTTTTGTGAGGATTAAATGCAATATTGTAGTTAAAGAGCTTAGCATATAATAAACTCTTACAACAAATTAGCTAATATAAGGCGGGCATGGTGGTGTGCCTGCAGTCCCAGCTACTTGGGAGGCTGAGACAGGAGGATCACTTGAGCTCAGGAGTTCAAGACCATCCTGGGAACACAGGGAGACCCAGTCTCAAGAAATAAATGAATACAGCAAATGAACAAAAATACAAGTTAGCTAATATATATAATAAACCTATATTATAAGCCTATACAATAAATTATAAATTTTATTTATAAAGTATATTTATAAATTATATTATATTTATTTATAAATTATCCCTATACAATAAATTATGTATACAATTTATATTGTATATATGATTATGTAAATTACTGATATATTCATTATTATTAATTCTGGGGCTGTCTTCTCTTCCTGCTCCCGAGTTAAGTTTTCTTTGTCTTTTTCTCAGCCTGCTGGCACTTGATCCATGAAAGCATGTCTCACTAAGATCTGCCTTCCCCAGGTGAAGAGTTTCACGACGTGGAGGATGCAGAGACCTACAAGAAGATGCTGGCTCGGGACGAGCGGCGTTTCCGGGTGGCCGACCAGGACGGGGACTCGATGGCCACCCGGGAGGAGCTGACGGCCTTCCTGCACCCTGAGGAGTTCGCCCACATGCGGGACATCGTGATTGCCGTGAGTGCGGGCTCAGGAACCTGCCTCCCACCCCCGTCCTGGGACCAGGCTTCTCCGTCCAGGTCCAGCCTCCTGGCGCTTGCCAGGGGCAGGTGGCCACCTAGTCCTCCAGCACCTTCCCTAGGGAGCCCAGACCACAAATGCCAATCAGTGGAGAGTGACCTTTCCCTTGCCCACTTCCCGACCCCCAGTGTCTAATCTCTCCTCCTCAGGCCTCCCCCTCCCTGTCTAGGCCTCTCCCCTGCGCTCAGACAACCATATCCCCAGAAGTGCCTCAGGGAACCCCAATCCTGGCTAAACCTCAGGAACACCCAGCCCCACACGTGGAGCGGTCACTCTGAGACCTCTTCTGCTGGCCCTCATCTTTGTTTTTTTTGAGACAAGGTCTCACTCTGTCACCCAGGCTGGAATGCAGTCATCACAGCGCACTGCAGCCTCCAACTCCGGGGCTCAAGCAATCCTCCTGCCTCAGCCTCCCAAATAGCTGGGACTCCAGGTGTGATCCACCACACCTGGCTGTTTTCATTTTTTTGTAGAGACAGGTTCACCCTACGTTGCTCAGGCTGGTCTCGAACTTCTGGCCTCAAGTGATCTCCCTGCCTTGGTCTCCCAAAGTGCTGGGATTACAGGTGCACCACCATGCCCAGCTTATATTAGTTGATTTGCTATAAGAGCTTATTATATGCTAAGCTCTTTAACTAAAATATTGCATTTTAACTAAAATATTGTATTCTGGTCTAGCCCCTCATCTAATTGTTATTCCTTTATAATTGTTTGCCAAAACCTTCTGTGTTCTACAGGGGAAGGATTCCTTCCTTCCTTCCTCTCTTTCTTTTTCTTTCTTTCTTTCGCCTTTTCTTTCCCTCCTTCCCTCCCTCCCTTTCTTTCTTTTTCCTTTTCTTTCTTTCCTTTTCTTTTTCTTTCTTTCTTTCAATAGACTTTATTTTTAGAGCAGTTTTAGGGTCAGCCTCCGGCGACCTCACATGTGCAGCCTCCTAGATGGGACATTTGTTACAACCAAGGAACCTACATTGACACGTCATTGTCACCCCAAATCCATAGTTTATATTAGGGTTCACTCTCACTGGAAGGATTTTCTATTTCTACCATGCTTAAGTTTTCACAAATTATTTTAAAAATCTAATTATATGTATTTCACAAATAGCTAACATTGGTGTTAAATCCCCAAAACATATATTAAAAATGAAAAAAAGGAAAAGATCTATGAGAGTGTTCCTATGAGCCATGAGCAACTTCCTCATCTTTTCATACATCTGGGCAGTATCTTTTTTTTGAGACAGAGTCTCACTCTGTTGCCCAGGCTAGAGTGCTGTGGTGTCAGCCTAACTCACAGCAACCTCAAACTCCTGGGCTCAAGCGATCCTTCTGCCTCAGCCTCCCGAGTAGCTGGGACTACAGGCATGTGCCACCATGCTTGGCTAATTTTTTCTATATATCTTTAGTTGTCTAATTAATTTCTTTCTATTTTTAATAGAGACAGTGTCTCGCTCTTGCTCAGGCTGGTTTCGAACTCCTTGAGCGATCTTCCCGCCTCGGCCTCCCAGAGTGCTAGGACATCTGTGCAGTATTAACTAGTTCTGTTGCTGCCAGCTGGGCTGGTTTCTGTCTGCTGCCATTACAAGCACGCAGGACAACCGTGAACGTGCATCATGTCACTTACACTCACATGTCCCTATGGCTCCAGGACAAACTTCTGGAGCAGAATTGTTGGGTCAACAGGGATGTGGACTTGCAGTCATGTTGGATATTTCTAGTTATTTTATGTACTCAATTTGTTGAGCTTCACAACAGCCCTTTAAGGTGGGGCTTTTGGCCTGGTTCAGAGATGGACACTAAAGGCCCATAGAGGAGAGGTATCATCTTGTTGCCCAGGGACAGTGTGACCCAGGCCTCCCAAATGCCATGGACTCCCCACCCTACAAGGCCCTAAATTCCTTATTTATAGCAGACAGTGTTGTAATAACACTTTTCTCTCCTGAGTTGACATTATTTAACAAACCCTGATTGAGCATGTCCTGGGTGCTGGGCACCCTTCTAACTCCTTTACCTCTGTTACTTCCATTTAATTGTCATGTGAGCTGCCATCTTCATTTTATAGACAAGGATGGCCGGGTATGGTGACTCATCCTGTAATCCTAGCACTCTGGCCGAGGCGGGAGGATCGCTTGAGCTCAGGAGTTCAAGACTAGCCTGAGCAAGAGCGAGACTCCATCTCTATAAAAAATTAAAAAATAAATTTAAAAAAAGGATAAATTAAAGGAAAGTCACTTAAAATAAATAACAGAAATTTCAAAAGTGTTGTAAGGTTACCAAATAACAGAGGACAGTCGCTTGAATGTTTAACAACATATAACATAAACAACAAATCATTCTTTAGTGTAAGTGTGTACCACACAAATATGTGGGACATACTTATACTAAAAACCAATTTGTTTATTTGAAATTCCAGTGTAACTCATCCTGTAGCATAAGTATGTCCCAAATATTATACGGAACTAATTGTACTAAAGTATTATTTGTTATTTATCTGAAATTCACCTGGAATTAGGCATACTATGTTTTATCTGTCAACTCTAAAATATAATAGCTTGACTTTGCTAGAAGATACAGTGTCAGCTGCCTGCACTGTCTCATGTTGAATGAGTTTGAATGTAAAAGTGGGGAACAGACGCTGTTGTGCTCAAGAAGTGTGCAAAAACAAAGAGGGTGATGTTGAGTGTGTGTCAAAATGGTCCACAACGTGCACTGTGTGTGTTCATAACAAAGGGTTAGGGTCCAGTCTCTGCTAAAGGTAAGAGGTTTCACCCCTTTGAGCATGTTTGCTGGGACATGAGAACGCTGTCAGGGACACAGGACAGCTCTCCTGCTGGACATTGGGGCCCTTGGCTCGCACCCACTAAATGCAGGTAGTGCCCGCATCATATGCTGCCCCAGAAAGCCATCAGATTTCCCACCCACCGCCCATGGAGACTGCTCCAGTGCCTGCCCCAGGGCTAAGTTTCCCAGAGAACCTCATGTCCTTACCCCAGGGGTCCAGCCTCCCAGCTGCATCCACCCCCAGTCCCCATGCCTCTTTCTCCCCAGGAAACCCTGGAGGACCTAGACAAGAACAGAGATGGCTACATCCAAGTGGAGGAGTACATCGGTGAGTGGGCCCCATTCCTGTCCCAGGTGTGGATGGCAGTGGATGTATATCACCCAAAAGAGAGCAGTGGCCCTTAGAGGTGAGGCGGGGGCACTGCTTGAGTTCATGCATGCACCAAACATTTATTGAGTAGCTACCGTATACCAGATACAAATGCATCTATTAAGCACCTACTGTGTGCCAGGCCCAGGAAACATTTATTGAGCACCTACTGCATACAAGCGGTTGAGGATACAGCAGAGAATAACACAAACAAGGTCCCTCCTTAGGAGTCTGAATTTTTTACAAAATCAAAACTTGGGGACAGTGTTTGGTGGGGACGGGTGTCAGGAAGCTTGTCTTTAACCTGCATCTGCACAGCACACACTGTGTCTCCTGTTACATGGGGTGCAGGGGGACCCTCACAGTGTCCCCAAATCTCCCCTTGGCCCTGCCACTGTCCCTGTCCCTTGGGGGCAAAGAATTTAGTCTAGGGGAAAGCTATTAAGCATAGAATATTTTTGAAGTTTGAAAACATTTTTCTATAAAATATTTTTATGGAACAAACCTGGAGGCAAGACATTTTATTTAAGTGTAATTTGTTTTCTAACATCTGTGAGGAAGATAGAAATCTTTTTTTTTTTTTTGAGGCAGAGTCTCACTCTGTCACCTGGGCTGGAGTGCCGTGTCGTCAGCCTAGCTCACAGCAACCTCAAACTCCTGGGCTCAAGCGATCCTCCTGCCTCAGCCTCCCGAGTAGCTGGGACTACAGGC
>CAUYPO010089137.1:0-48265 GCA_963574435.1 Cheirogaleus major | reverse complement strand
GGGGGATGGGCATACCTCTAACCCTTCTTAGGGAGAGGCATAGATATACAATGTATACAAAATGTAAAAAAAAAAAAAAAAAAAAAAATCTTATGTTGGATGGAGGGCAGGCGGGAGGGGGGAGGAAGTGTAGAGTTACATAATGTGTGCCTTGCCTGGGCCACCTGGGGATTGGACTCGCTTGAAGCTCTGACATGGGGGGGGGGGAGGGGGGGAGGGGCAATGTATGTAACCCTAACAACATTTGTACCCCCATTATATGATGAAATAAAAGCAAAAAAAAAAAAATGTGCATAATGTTAATCTGTTTTGCATTATATAGATAATTGGTGCCTTTGACTCATGTTCTTGTTAATATTGCTTTAGTTCATAGATTTGTAATATTTCCAGGCCTGGAGATAATCTTAAAATTTAATAATGTCAAATAATCATCTATGTCTGGCTGCCTAAAGTGAGGGGGAGCTCATCACCTCCTATTCTGATCATAAGGGATAAGATCCTCTTTGGAAACACAAGTTAGGGGCAGGCCTGAGACACAGCTCTGACTGCTGCAGATGATCAAATGAATGTCAGGGCCTGGGTGGCCTCCTAGTCCCAGCTGGGGTGTCCAAGACCCACACCCTCCCTCTTTCCCAATGCACAGGTTCTTCCAACCCCACCCAGCTAATTTCAAAAAGGCAGTACCTATAGCACTAAAAATTTGTGATTGGCTACAAAATCGTGTGAAGGAAAAGCAATACAAGAAGGAATAAAGAAGGAAAGACGTTGAATCATTACCTGAGGCACCATGTTCCAGGTATTGCACTGTTCTGGCTGCTTTTATCTCAATGAATCCTTACAAAATCCTGTTGGTATTAGTGATCCGTATTTTTTACATAAAGAAACTGAATCACAAAGAAATTAATTAAATTGCCTGAGATTGTGCAGCTAGTAAGATTCAGAGCCAGAGTCCACTTTTGACTGTAGCCCAGCGCTCTTTGCACGCTCGCTCTCTTCCCAAGGGTCTTTGCATCCATCCCGGTACGGAAAGAAGGGCGTGACTCTCAAGTTTCCGGTAGACCTGGCTGTGTGCGTGCAGGAACCACGGCACCTCTCCCTGGTCGCCACCAGATGGCGCAGCGAGAGACTAAACTCCTGCTGCTTTTTATCGGTGCTCTTGGCCAGACAGACAAACACGGGGGAGAACAGCTGCAAGGAGAATGTCAAAGCAGAGTTCTATTTAGGAAAGCGAAGCCTTCTGCCTGCCCCGTCTCCTGCCGGGATCCTTGGATGGCTCTCAGCAGACTATAAATGAATTCGTTTCTTTCTCCTTTCCCCATCCTACTGCTAACCCACATCTCTGATTCTATTTTCTCTCTATCCCTGACACAAGGGCACTAGTCCCACCCACAGTGGAGAAGAGTGTGTCCTGAAGACAGAGCGCAGTGGGCCAGCCAGGCGGCGGGGAGGACCGGGCCTGCAGTTCTGTCCTGCAGCAACTGGAGGGCCACTGTCCACACATGTCCCCTCCTGCCTGCTTACACGACATGGATACGCATACGCCATAAGGTACACATAACACACACATGCCATTACACACATAACATATGCACACATCATAACACACATCACAACATACATACAACACATATATCATAACACATATAATACACACATATACACCACACACAACATGCATACATATATCATAACATATATATAACTTGTGTACATAACACACATATTGTAACATACACACATATCACAATATATATAACACACATGT
Source organism: Cheirogaleus major (assembly GCA_963574435.1). NCBI lineage: Eukaryota > Metazoa > Chordata > Mammalia > Primates > Cheirogaleidae > Cheirogaleus > Cheirogaleus major. The sequence goes on along the minus strand of CAUYPO010089137.1, from coordinate 46,500 downwards.
CATAAGATACACAGAACACACACATAACATGCACACGTCATAACACACCTCAAAACATACACCATAGCACACCTATCACAACATACACACAGCACACACATAACATACATATATAATGTACATATAACATACATCATAACACATATTGTAACATATACACATATCACAACACATATATAATACACACATCATAAGATATACGCAACACACACATATCATAACATACTATAACACATATGTATCGCAACATACATATATCATAATGTACATATAACATATGCACATCATAACATGCATATTGTAACATATACACACATATCACAGCATACACAGAGCACATACATGCTAAACTAAGGGGCCCGTCTCAGCCTGCTGGGGCTGACATGACAAAGCACCACACACTGGGTGGCTCAAACAACAGAAATCTATTTTCTCACAGTTCTGGGAGCTATAAGTCCAAGATCAAGGTGTGGGCAGGTTTGGTTTCTCCTGAGGCCTCTCTCCTTGGCTGTCTTCTCACTGTGTCCTCACAGGGTCTTTTCTCTGTGCACCCTGGTGTCTCTCTGTGTGTCCTAATCTCCCCTTCTTATAAGAACACCAGTCGGATTGCATCAGAGCCAACCCTAACAGCCTCAGTTAACTTCAGCACCTCTTCAAAAAGACCCTATCTACAAATAGTCACATTCTGAGACACTGGGATTTAGGGCTTCAACATATGAAATTGGAGGTCGGGGCACAACTAGTCCATAGCAAGACCCAATCACTTATTTGTTAAAATTCTGAGTAGTGGGCAGAGTTTTGTGCTTAATGAAGATGCTTGGTCCTAAGAGGTCACAGGAGAAGTCCTAGGTTACAACATGCTCACCACCTCATGCACTTCATCAGGTGTGTGATGTTAGGGGTGAAGACGGCTGAAACAATCCAAGTAATTATAAAATGACCCATCCTAGGGGCCTCATATGGTTACCCTGATAAATCTGGTTTGGGAATCTCTATGGATGAACTCACTGGAACATCACCAGTGTCTACTTCTCTGTTGAAAGCACTATTTCCCTATTTCTTTTCCTTTGAATGTCCTCCAAAGCAGAACTCCCTCCTTCTCTGGGGTCTTTCTACCTGGAAGATGTGCTTAGAAGGCTCCCTAGATCTACTTACCCTGGGTGGCTGTAGGGGTGGCAGAGTTGTCCTCAGGTGGAAAGTTTAGGGCAGAAGGTCTGCTCACCTGGGAGTGTCACAGGCCAGGCCACATGGTGACTCATTTAAAAGAAAGTCATATAAAATTAAGAAATCCCAGAGATTTGATCCTGTTCTGAGGGAAAATTGTAGAGGAGAGACAGGAAATGCCTACTAAGAGAATAAATAAGGCAGCTGCTGTTTGACAGTGACCAAGAGCAGTGGGGTCTGGGGTCTGGCTCCCTCTAAGCTGGGAAGTAAGTGTGAGGCCATTTTGATGCCTTGGAATCTCCAGCACCTGATTTTTCCCAAACCACGCTGCTATCCCTCAGAGGGCAACTCGCACTAGTCTGCTGACCTAAGTAATTCTCAGCCCACTCCCTGTGCGGCTGCCTCAAGGGCAGCCTGCCTTCTCTGAGACATATGGCTTTGGTATTTGAATGTTATGTCATGGTCAAGTAGTTCCATGATGCCGAGTGGAGCCATGGCCGAGCATATGCAATAGTTGTGAGTGCAGCCTCCTCCAAAGACGAGCTGCAGTACCTTTGTCACTGACTGGGGGCAGGGAGAGACAAGTAGCAGCGGCCACGTCCCTGAATGTTCCCCTTAATGGTGAGAATCTGTCTGACCCATTTAAAGTTCTATTACTCTAAGAGGTTTTGATTAAACAGTTCAAAATACATATCACATACATACAAAATACAAGCATACCTCATTTTATTGTCCTTCACTCTATTGCACTGGGCAGATACTGTGTTTTTTATAAATTAAAGATTTGTGGCAACTCTGTGTTGAGCAAGTCTATCCGTATCATTTTTCCAACAGCCTGTACTCACTTGGCATCTCTGTATCAGCATTTTTTTTAAGAAATAAAGTATTTTTTAAAATTAAGGTATGTACAATGTTTTTCTAGACATCATACTATTGCACACTTAATAGACTATAGACTAGTGTAAAAATTATTTTTAGATGCGCTGGGAAACCAAAAAGTTTGTGTGACTCGACACACTTGCTTTATTGGGATATTCACTTTATAAGATAGTCTGGAACCAAACCAGCAACCTCTCCGAAAGATGCCTGTAATGAAGGCCTACATCACATCAGGTACTGTGCTAAGTGCTGGAAATACAAAGGGAACAGTCTGCTGTAAGAGACAGGCATCTAATTAAATTCATTACAGTAAGGCATGTGTAATAACAAAAGTATGTGTAGGGTACAAAACCAGCCAAAAGAGGAAGTAGTTAGTTCTTTATGAAAAGGTCAGAGTAAGCTTTACAGATGAGGTGACCCATGGACAAGGGCTTTTTTTTTTGTTTTTTATGGAAGTGGGGTCTTGCTATGTTGCCCAGGCTGGAGAGCAGTGGCTATTCACAGGTGTGATCATAGCACACTACAGCCTGGAACTCCTGGGCTCAAGTGATCCTTCCATCTCAGCCACCCGAGTAGCTTGGACTATAGGCACATGCCACCAGGCTCAGTCATCAACAAGGGCTTTTGAAGGATGAATAAGAGTGTGAAGTTTGAGTAAAGGAAAAATGTAGGATGAGGCTGAGTAAAGGGCAAGTCGTGTAAAAACACCTCAGGGATGCTTATGCAAGGAGTTGAACATTATTCTGAAAGTCTTAAATGATGTTAGGCAGGCCTGAGACAGTCAGGTGGACATACTGCTAGCAAAGCACTCAACCCCCTGGGCAAGGAAGGGTGGTGGCTACTGCGGAGTCCTAGAGAAACTGACAAGGCTGGTGTCAGTGAGGAGGAAAAAGAGAGGGTACGTTTATCAAATACCTGGGAGAGGCTTTCTGGGGCAGGGAGGGATTTAGATGTGATTTCATACTTTTTGCTAGAATGACTGAGAAGATGGTGGTACCCAATGCAGAGAATATAAGAAGGGAATAGATTTGGAGTGAGAAGATGGGATGAGTGGTGTTTTCACCATGCTGTGCTTGCCAATCGAGTGGAAATGTCAACAGGCCTCTGAATACATGTGTGGTCTAGAGCAGGAGGGAAACATCAGGGTTGGCAGAAGAGATGTCGGAATCATCCACATACAGGCATTTAAACCACCTGTGATAATGAAATAACCCTAGAGGTGTGAGTGAGAACAGAGAGCAGAGGCTAGAACTATAAGAGGCAATAAAACATGAGGGTTCGGCACATAGAACGGGAGGAAATATTTGCAAATCACATATCTGATAAGGGATTAACATCCAGAATATATAATGAACTCCTACAACTCAACAACATAAAAACAAATAATCCATTTTAAAAATGGGCAAAGGATTTGAATAGACATTTCTCCAAAGAAGATATAGGAATAGCTAGCAAGCACACACATCTTAGTCCATTCAGACTGCTGAAACAAAATACCATAGGCTGAGCAGTTTTTAAACAATAAAAATTTATTTCTTACAGTTATGGAGACTTAGAAGTCCAAGATCAAGGTGCTGGTAGATTTGGTGGCTGATGAGGGCTGTCTTCTGGTTCATGGAAAGTGTCTCTTTATTGTACCCTAGCTTGGCGGAAAGGACAAACATGTTCCCTCAGGCTGCTTTCTAGGGCACTAATGCCATGCGTGAGGGCAGAACATGACCTAATCATCTCCTGAAGGCCTCACCTCTTAATGCTATCACATTAGGGATTAAGTTTCAACATATTAATTTGGGGAACACACAAGAATTTAGACCATAGCAACATGAAAAGATGCTCAACATCACTAGTCACTAGGAAAATGCAAATTAAAGCCACAATGAGCTACCACTTCATACTCTCTAGGATAGCTATACTATTAAAGACAGGAAAAGAAGTGTTGGTGAGGATACGGAGAAATTGGAAACCTCACACGTTGCTGATGGGAATGAAAAATGGTGCAGCTGCTATACAATATTTGATTATTCCTAAAATCTAAATATAGAAGCTGAGCTTGGTGGCTCATGCCTCTAATCCTAGCTCTTTGGGAGGCTGAGGCAGGAGGATCGGATTGCTTGAGCCCAGGAGTTGGAGGTTGCAGTGAGCTATGATGATGCCACTGTACTCTAGCCAGGGTGCAGAGCAAGACCCTGTCTCAAAAGAAAAGAACAATTGCAAAATATCTAAACACAGAATTACTATATGACCCAGCAATTCTAGATAGGCACAGGAATTGAAAGGAATTGAAAGCAGAAACTCGAACAGACACTTGAGGGCCAGCGTTCATGGCAGCATTATTCACAATAGCCAAAAGATGGAAACAGTCTACATGTCCAACAACAGATGAATGGAAAAATCAAATGTGGTATACATTATACATAAAATGCAGTATCGTTTGGCCATAAAAAGTAATGAAATTCTGCTACATACTACAACATGAATGAACCTGAAAAATTATTATGGTAACTGAAACACACCAGCCACAAAAGGACAAATATTGTATGATTCCACTTATAGGAGGTATCGAGAATAGGCAAATTCATAGGGACAGAAAGTTGATTAAAGGTTACCAGGGGCTGAAGGGAGGGAGAAATGGGGGGACATTGCTTAATGGTTTTAGAGTTTCTATTTGGGGTGATGAAAAGTTTTGGAAATAGGTAGTGGTGATGATTGCACGACATGTGAATGTACTTAATGCCATTGAATTGTACATTTAAACATGTTTAAAATGGCAAACTTGATGTATATATTTGTGTATATATTTTATCACAATTTTAAAAAATAATGTAATAATAAATTAATAATAGAATACACCAAAAACAAAAATTATTTAGTTTAAATGGGTGAATTGCATGGTATGTGAATGGTATGGTATCTCAATAAAGCTGTTTTTAAAAACTGAAAGGTTGCAGGCGGGAGGGGGGAGGAAGTGTACACACACATAATGTGTGCCTTGCCCGCGCCACCTGGGGATTGGACTCGCTTGAAGCTCTGGCATGTGGCGGGGAGGAGTGGTAGGGGCAATGTATGTAACCCTAACAATATTTGTACCCCCATTATATGATGAAATAAAAGGAAAAAAAAACCTGAAAGGTTGAGCCAAAGAAGATTCATGGGAAGAAGACAGAGAGGGGTTTGTTAGAGCAGTGGAGAAAAACCAGAGGAGTAGTTTTTCTCCAAGGAACAGAAAAAGGAAAGTTTTTTAGCTTAACCCCATTATCCAAAGTGAGGTGACACAATATCAGAAAAATGGGCTCCACATGTACTCACCATCAAATTGGTACTGACCGATTATCAATATGATGCCCAAGGGTGGTGGTGTTCACCAGGGATTCGGGGGGTGGGGGGATAGATCCACATCTGAGGGATGTGGCGAACAGTGTGGAGGGGAAGGGCATACCTCTAACCCTTGCTAGGTGAAGGCAAAGTTATAAAATCTAACCAAAATGTTAAAAAAAAAAAAAAAAACATTTATCAGGTGTCAGGCAGGTGGGAGGGGGGAGGAGGGGATGGGTGTATATATACATTATAAGTGCGATGCGCATTGTCAGGGGGATGGACACGCTTGAAGCTCTGACTCCAGGGAGGAGGGAAGGTAAGAGCAATGTATGTAACCTTAACATTTGTACCCCCCATATTATGCTGAAAAAAAAAAGAAAAGAAAAGCACAGAGATATGAGATGGCAAGATGCATTTGAGGAACAGCAACTGATTGGCTGTCACTGAAGCAAAGAGAGGGTGTGGGAGGAGGATGGGGACAGCGCTGGCAAGCTAAGGAAGTGTGGCTAACGCAGTAAGGGTGAGGTCCGCAGGGCCTGTGTTTGGAAGCGTTTGAGGGAGCAGGTGGGACTGCAGGCAGGGAAGCCAAGCAGGAGCTTGCTACCTCAGTCGGGCAGAGAGGTAGAGCAGGCACGACTGGAGTGGGGGCGATGGGAACAGAGAGGAAGGAAAGGGTGTTGTAGCACAATAGAGAAGAAAAACGAGCTTGGGATCACACAAATACATGGGCTGAAAGAAAGGGGGCAACCTGGCTTGGATAAATGACAGGATACAGTGCCTGTGACTAGGATGGGAAACACAGAAGAAACTGGTTTGGAGGAAAGATGATGAGTTCATGTCCTCAGAGACAAGGGGAGCGCCTGTCCAAACCCTCTGCCATCGCACTTCGAGCCCTTGGTGAGATTCAGCAAGAGTTCCAACCCGGAGCCACACATGGCAAAGCTGAGTATTCCAGATTGCAAGGGGAGAACAAAGTTCCACTTCGGCTAAGAAGCCAGCACTACTAATATGCCTCCTATCTGTGTGTTACCATGTACTAGATGATGGTCTTCTCTGGTTAATTTAGGTTATTATTAAATTAATACCATAAATATTATTATGATTGCCGACTTTATGGTAGTTTTTCTGGAAGCAATTCTTAAACTCCTAAGCATTGTGAAGGAGGCAGAGCTTGTTGTCTCAAGTTTAGTAACATTTTTATGGGTACTCTTTAAAACAACAACAAAAAAGGAGTTCTGGGGCATTTCATTCATTCTTTCACTTATACATTGAATCGAACATTTAAATTTTGTTGCAGGTTTTTTCATTGATACATAATAATTGTACATATTTTGGGGGTATGTGTGATAATAGTTGAATACATAAATACAGTGTATTCATCACCTCAAACATTTATCCTTTCTTTGTGTTAAGAACATTCCAATTCCTCTCCTCTAGCTATTTCAAAATATACACCAAATTATTGATAACTATAGTCACCTTATTATGCTATCAAACACTAGAACTTATCCCTTCCATCTAACTATATTTTTGTGCCCATTAACCAACCTCTCTCCATCCCCTCTCCCCCTACCCTTCTCAACCTCTAATAGCCATCAGTCTACTCTCCCTCCTTGAGATCAACTTTTTTAGCTCCCACATTGTTACCAAAAGTTCAGTACTTATTGCTGCAGCTGAATGAAGAATGAGGACAAGTGGTCTAAGGAAAAGGAAAGAGAAGTTTATTAATTTGCAGTTTGAAGAAAAGGAAAAGAAAGTTTATTAATTTGCTGGCAGAGGAGGAGGATGGTAGACTCTCTTTTTAAAGAACCATCATCCCCCCTTTTAGCAGAAATACAGAGCTTTTAAAAGGGGGCTTTCAGCTTGGGGATTTCAGCTTTGGGCTATTGCTGTTCAACTACAGTATCTCTGGTGAAGATGATCTCCTGACCCATGGCCTCTGTTCCGTTGAGCCATCTCCTGTGGTTTAAGATACTAGAAACAAAGAAGAAAGAACATTCCTCTGCCCTTCTGATTACTGGCCTCAGGCAGGCATGCAGGTTTTAATTCCCAAAAAGATCAGGGAGGGGGTGCTAAAGAGACAGCTCATAAAACATTTTGCTCTTTTTTCAGACTTTTATCTCTGATACAACATGAAAGAACGTGTGATATTTATCTTTCTGTGCCTGGCTCATGTCACTTAACATAATGTCCTCCAGGCTCATCCATGTTGCTGCAAATGGCAGGATTTCATTCTTTTTTATAGCTGAATAATATTCCATTTTTGTATATGCACCACATCTTCTTTATCCATTCATCCACTCATAGGCACTTAGATGGATTCCATATCTTGGCTATTGGGAATAGTGGTGCAGTAAACATGGGAGTGCAGATATCTCTTCGACATACTCATTTCCTTTCTTTTGGATATCTACCTAGCAGTGGGATTGCTGGATCATAGGAAGTTCTCTTTTTAGTTTTTTGAGGAATCTCCATAGTGTTTTCCATACTGGCTATGCTAATTTACACTCCTGCCAACAGTGTACAAGAGTTCCTCTTTGGCCGGGCGCGGTGGCTCACATCTGTAATCCTAGCACTCTGGGAGGCTGAGGTGGGTAGATCGCTCGAGGTCAGGAGTTCAAAACAAGCGAGGGCAAGACCCCGTCTCTAATTTAAAAATTTAAAAAAAATTTTTTTTTAAATAATAAAGAAAAGAGTTCCTTTTTATCCACATCCTCGTCAGCATGTTATTTTTTGTCTTTTTGATAATAGCCATTCTAACTGGGGCAAGATGATATCTCATTTTGGTTTTATTTGCACTTCTTTGATGATTAGTGATGTTGAGCATTTTTTCATAAACCGACCCAGGCAGACTTTACTGGGCAGACTGAGCCCTCCCTTGAGAAGCCTATAATCTAGGAAAACATATAAGCACATGATTACAGGATAAAGTGATAATGATGGACATTTTCATAGCTTTATTTATTAAGCGTCACCACGGGGTAGGCTCAGGAGCATCTCATATCCCTGATGGGCCACAGCAGATATTGGCACTCAGATAAGTCAATCTCAATCATCAGAGCCCTGCAGCCCTGGTGGCTGCACCCCTCGTTCTGGGCAGGAGGGAAGTGAGCTGAGCAGAGGTGCTGGAGGCGTGGGTAACACCAGGACTGGGCCACAGGAGCTGCACAGCCCCACAGCGCATTAACCAAGGCCCCACACCAGGCCTCTTGGCTGGCTTTCCTGGAACAGCTGCCTCCTTACCATTCCAAGAAAAAGTCCCCCCTCCCCCCAAAATAAGGGAGCAGGTTGTCTAAAAGGTCACTAGGCAGATGCATGTTTGTCCCTTGGAATATTTCAATCCTGATCAGTGCTGCATGCTCGGTCACCAACTATGTGGAAGAAGCACAACCCCAGCAGACAACAGGGATGGGAAGAGAGCCAGCCCTTCTGGCAGGACTTCTAACACTCAGATACAACGGTGTCTGTGCCCCCAACACCTCCACAGTTGGAAGGACAAAGGCTTCAAGTAAATCCAGGTGCCTTACCCTTTGAGGGCACTTCGTCTTGGCAAAATCCTTCAGGATTAGGTAGGGACGGTGGAGGGAATGTTGCAATTGTTAGTAGGACAAAGCAGATCTGGCTTAAGCTGGCTAGGGCAGTCACGGGTTTGTTATCTTAACCATGGCTGCCTATTTCCCAAGTGAATGTTGTCAGCTTTTCAGAAAACCCTTTGGAGATTCCAGTAGATTTGAGTGAATCAAGCCCAAGCTGCCCTCCTTGTCTGCACATTGTGGTCTGTTTTCCCACTTGGGAAATGGAACCAGCAGCAGTAGGAGGAAGGAGTCTCTGCACAGGCTGGTGTTTCTCTGCTCCCCTCACTCCGTCCTTCTCTCTCCCTACCGTTGCCCTGAAGAAGTCCTGCTGGAATAAGGTGTCTTTCATCCCTGTCACCTCCAGGGTGGTTCTGTAGGATGCAGTGAGGTGCTGGATTAAGGTTGCAAAGAGAAGCAAGAGGATTCCTGCAAAGAGAGGTGACATTCACTTGACTGTGCCAACGAGGGATCTCCTTGTCCCCCTGACCAAGATGTCCTAAGGTTCCTCTCAGCTTGACTAAACTATAGGCAGAATTCTTTCTGATCTCACTTTTCTTACAGCATTTTCTTTAGAAGACTTGTTATTGAGATGTATATAAATCTCTTTCAAAGCCTTTTGCCACTTTTATAATCCAGGAAAGTCTTTCTTGAGGATCTGGGAGCCCTCTCTCTGAAATGTCATCATCAAAGGAGATACCTCCCTATCTCCCAGTCTCTGTGGAGGGCCTTTGTGGGAGCCTAGCTTCAGCAGAACACCTTGGTCCAAGTCATAAAGCTACCCATTGCCATAAAGATACGAGAAGTTTATTAGCCAACTCAAATGGTCTATGACCTCTCCCAACATCCTCCAGTACTTTTCCACTTTAAGAAATAGGCTTTAAAAACTCTACCGCCCTCCACTCAGCAGAGTTGAGTTCACACTGAGTTCTGGTCCCTCTCCCCATGGCAATAGCCTCCCATAGTCTTCCTTGAGTGTTTAATTTTGTCCAGTGCAATCTTTGCTTTGATGCTCCCCTCTCCTGACACCTCCAAAAACTGTCTCTTTTCTTTGAGCTGGTCCCCAAACTTCAGCATGTTTTTGAATCACCTGGAGGGCTAGTTAGAACACAGTTTCTGAAGCAGGTGCGCCTGGGGTAGGGCTGGAGAATTAGATTTCCAACAAGTTTCCAGATGAGACATGGCTGGTCTGGAAACCACATTTTGAAGACCACTGTAGGCTGTTTTTGCACAGACTCTCTTAACCCTCGGAGGCCCCTTCAGTACCCTAGCACACCATCCTGTAATGGGGGCCCCTTCCAGAGCTGATGGAGACACTTTCTTTTCCACTATCTCCTCCCTCCCCATCTCCCCTTTAAATACTTGTTCTTCCTTTACTCTCTGGTCTTCTGTCTTCCTTTCCTTCCCTCCCCTTCCACTTCCAGGTCACAGCAATTCTCTTCCAATCAGCCTTCCCATTAAAGAAAAAAAAAAAGTAGTTAGCTATTCCTTCCATAGCACTTGTTTTTGTTTGTTTTTTAACATCCAAATCCTTCTTGGAGCCCCCGGGCACTCATGGGGGAGGGGCTTCCCCTATTTTTCCTGTTACCTACCTACCGTTACCTAGCAACTTGTCTTCTTCCCGCCAAGTCGCCACCCTGCCAAGATGCCAGCTGATGCGCACACAACAAAGGGAAAGTGACACCACCACTTCGCTCCCCTCTTAGAGCACCTCCCTGCTCGTTAGTGCTGTGATGAGCAACGTGCTAAGGGCAGGTCCCCCCACGCCCCTCCTGGATTAAGGCAGCCACACGGCTCTCCTCCAGGGATCTCAGAGTGATGGCAGCTTGTCAAATTCCCGAGTCATTGGGTATGTCCCGGGAATTTCAGATTTAATCCCTAATTACATCCAGCCCATCACTTTTGTAATAGGCACCATAATAGCCTTTTCATTGTCATCTTTGAGGCTTCGGGGCTGTGCTGAAAACTATATCCATATTCATGTGTGTGTTTCTATGTTGCTGCTACATCCTCTCCTTTAGAGTGCAAAATAAAGCGGGCTTTTCTTTTCTTCTGTAAGTGCCTTTAGGAAAGAAGGTGTTTGCCTAACACTTTCAAGCGTCCTGTCCCTGCTGACATCCTTTGTTCCTTCTCTACACATTCACGGATTAACTGCTTTGGGCCCAGGCTTGGTAACCAGCTGTAATTTATCACAGAAAGTGTAGACGTCCCCAAGTAGGGCTTGTATAGTGGGAAGGAAATGAATCCAAACTCCTTTCCTGGACCAACCGAGGAAGGAAGATGTCTCAACCTCACTTTCTATAACCTTGAAAGAAATGGTAGCACAGGAAAAGAGGAAGGGAGAAAGATGGAAAGAGAAAAAACGAATTCCACTCTAAAGAAAAAGGCATTCATAGCAGTAATGCTTATAACAGAGAACAATGGTAAATCACCCAGATGCCCAGCAGCAGAATGGACAATCAATCATACAGTCATACAACAGAAGGTCATTAGATCAATTTTATAAATGGCAGCCAATTTATATGGACCGCACCAATCCTAGAAATAAGTATATTTTATATAGTTAAATCTGTATAAAACATATAATATATAAATATATCTGACATGTATATTATATATTTATATATACAACAACTCATGGGAAAAGAATCCAAGACAGCTTGAATACACCGATTAGATTCATGCAACTATATTAATATATAGCTGTTCAGAAAAAATAGAATGTGTGAAAAGTATGAATAGTATGGAGCTGAGCTGTCCAATATGGTAGCCACCAGCCACATGTGGTTAATTGAGTGCTTAAAATATGGCTAGTCTCAACTGAGATGTGCCGTAAGTGTAAAACTGAATTTTAGAGACTTAATAAGAAATAAAAGAACATAAAATATCTCATTAATAATTTTTATGTATACTATATGTTGAAGTGATTTTTAATATATTGGGTTAAATAAAATCTATTATTAAAGTTAATTCCACTTGTTTCTTTTTATTTTTTTAATGTGGTTGCCAGAAAATTTTAAAGTACCTATAGCAACTTGGCATCGGTAGCTTGCATTATATATCTATTGCAGAGTGCTGGTTTAGAGTTTAATGTTTGTTAGGTCCTTTGGTCTACAAAATTGCTAAACTTCTTGCTTTGTTTGTATGTAGAAGGTGTATGAGTTCTGGAATATAGAGTGATTTGAAAGCAATATTTCTGCACAGACTGATTCTAGGGTTGGCTTTCTGCACACTGTAACAAACGCTAGACAAATAGTGGAAACTGTGGCCTCCCTGGTGTCAGGGAGGGGGCGTGGAGGAAGGGAAAGGAGTTATGCAGAGGGAAGGAGGAAGGCCACATGCTTCAGAGGTGGTAGGATCATTGGGAAAACTACATGTATGGCCTGGCAAGAAGAGGAGGTGGCCTCCTGCTAAGATGTCTCTTGTTACTCTGGTAGCCTCCTTCCCAAACTAACTCTTTCCCATTGGGCTGTCAGCTCGACCTCTTGAAATTGAGAAAGACCTCATTATTAATTGTCCTAGGAGAAAGAGCACATCCATTAAGCTCTGAGTCAATTATATATCTTAGGATTAAATGTATTATTTCCATTATTTGTGTGTTTGATTTTGTTGTTAGAATTCTTTCCTGTTTGTTGACCCCAGATTTTAATGAAGGTGGGTGGGGTGGTAGTGCGCTGAGCAGAGCAGTACGGACGCTGAGGATGGGGACGGAAGTGTGGGAGTGTCACCGTGAACAGGGTCATGCAGAGCAATGAGACAAACTCACCTTCCTAACCAACCATTAGCTGAGGACTAGTCATGGGTGTGTGACTAGTCCTGGCTTGTGTTCTCAAAAGCCATTTGGGAGAGGAGGTAATAAACAAACTAGGTGTGTTCTTCATTTCAGAGACTCTGTGGGCCTAAGAGAGAACAGTCACTGTATTCATCCCTATCCTGCTGGTGGCTGCCAGAGTGTGGGGGCCACTCTCTTTACCACGGAAAAATGCCCCCTAAATAGTCGTGGAAGCCTGTTAAACTTGAAAAAGCCACTTTTTTCCCCAACAGAAAAAAAAATCATGATCTAATATTCCTTCTCAAGAAAAAGAATCTGCTATTCAACTATTATGTCCAATTTACCCAATAAACATTAATTGAACTCTAGAAGGTACCATTTACTCACTTGCCACATACTGAGCCCCTGCTATGCAGAATATAGTGTATTTGAGACCCTAGACTCTGAAAGACCTTGAGTTTAAGTGTTGGCTCTACTACTTCCTGTCTGTGTGACCTTAGGCAAATTACTTAATCTCTCTGAGCCTCTTTCTTCACCTGTAAAGGGGAGTAATAATACAGTGTTGTTGTGAGAATTAAGTGAATTAATACATGAAAAATACTTTTAAATACATGCCAAATGCTTAATATATGAAAAATACTAGCACAGAGTAGGTGCTATAAAAGTATTTATTTGCTGTTATGTGCTAGCCAGTGTGGGATAGGAATACAAAAATGAGCACAACACAATCTGCATCCTCGAGGAGACTCCATCTGGTGGTCTCTCACACACACTACTTCACTTAACCCTCACAGCCAGCCCATAAGTTAATATTGTTAATCTGAGGTTCCCAGGTTTAATTACCTGCCCCAGATCACACAAATAATAAATGACAGGTGAGATTTTGAGCTAGTTATTCTTCCCCTAAGTCCAGGGCTCTTCACTCACTAGTATGCTGTCTTTCTAGTCTTCTAGAAGCCAAGTCTTAGCTCAGCCCATAAAGCAGAAGGCTCTATCCCCAACAGCCTTAACACAGATATTTGCCTTTCTGCAGTATTACTTAGGGTGTCTGGGGAAGCAAGTCACAGAAATTCCTGACTGAATTTCACTTACACATTAGGAGAAATTAATCATCTCACATTTTTAAAAAGGCTCAATGTAGGTTGCTCCAAGGTTTGATGGTTTAATGACATCAGGAAGGACCCAGAGTCCCTCTATTTCTCTGCTCTGCCTTCCTCAATGTGTCAGCTTTGTGCCAGGGTCAAAAGATGGATACCACCCCTCCAGGTGTTATGTGCAGATCCAACAACTGTCCCAAAAAGGGGAAGAGACACCTTCTCCAGAAGCCTGCCAGGGCACCTTCACTCATGTCTTATGTTATATCAGAGCCCATCCTTAAACCAATCACCAGAAAGGAAAATGGAGTTGCCATGACTGGCATGGCAAAATTATGATTTACCCCTGGAAGGGAAACAGGTTTCCCAGAGCATATGGACACATCAAGGGGGGTGGACACAACCACAAAATCAGAGCTGCCACTGTTGGCTGCATAGGCCATCATTAGCGTCTGCTACAGTGACATCAGGTAGCATTTATCATGTAGCATTATTTAACAGCTAATAGAGTCTTCCTCTTAATTTAGAAGAAAAATCCAAAATCAAAGTAGACTTTAGATAAGGTAAATGGTGATGTTTGGCATGACAGTGATGAGGTTTTTATCGTTTTGCCCAAACTAGCTTTTATTTCCAGAGCTTGGTTGGGGTCATCAAAACTTTCAAGTTGTCCCAACCAGTTAAAATCTTTTAAAACATTATTTGTGGCTATTTATCTTTGAGTATATTTTGTTAGTCACAAAAAGGAAGGTAGAAGATAGTAAAATATGCAAAAGGATGCGTGGCAATCAAAGGGAAATGTTATCCTTCCTAGGAGACAGGATTTTATGGGATTCCTGGATCTTTTTTGTATCTGGTTGTTGAGGTCTTGACAGCTTTTCAATTGAGGAATACGGTCATGTCTGTTAAACTAATTGTAGCTGTTCACTCCACTATATAATTTTACATTTCAGCTTCAAATAGGATGGCTTCAATAAACATAAAGCAGACTGACACATTCCAGATTTCTGCAGTTTATTTTACACCAAGAAATTACATTCAGAGATTTCCAGACACACGCTATAAATGAAAATTCAACAGGAAGTGTCTTTCACTTCCTCTAGATCTGACCTATATTTCAAAAATATATAAGTGGGCTATAACCAGGAACTTCTCCTTCTCCTGCTGCCATTACTCACATTGTGTTTTCTGAAGATTTCTTTCTCCTCCATGCCTCTAATGGCTGTTGAGGGAACTGTAGACACTGGGAGACTGTATACAAGCCAAAGTGAAATGAATGAAATGGCAAATGTTATCAATGGGATGACCAAATTATATAGTTCTGGGCTACCTATATCCACCAGATCAACCAGAAAATTCAGACCTCTGTGTTTGTAGTGTGGAATAGATGAAACCCATTGCTTTTCCATCTATACAACCTTAGATATTTTTAGTGTAAGAAGCCATTTGGTAGCTACCTCTTCTCTGGATCATTAACCACCCACTTATATACTCTAAAGGAATGATGTGATGAATTAAATCCAGTATATGCCATTCCTACAGTTTGAATATATGTGTCTCTCTAGAATTCAACTTAACCCCTAGGGTTAGAACCCTTAGGGTTGGAACTTAAACCCTAAGGTGATGGTATTAAGAGGTGGGGCTTTTAGGAGGTGATTAAGTCAAGAGGGTCCTGCCCTCATGAATGGGATTAGCAGCCTTATCAAAGGGCTCTAGGGAACTAGCTAGGCCTTTTGCCCTTCCACCTTTCACCATGTGAAGAAGCAGCAACAAGGCGCCACCTATGATCAGAGAGCAAGCCCTCACCAGACACTGAATCTGTTGGCACCATGATTTTGGACTTCCCAGCTTCCAGAACTATGAGAAATAAATTTCTGTTCTTTATAAATTACCCAGTCTAAGGTATTTTGTCATAGCAGCACAAATGGACTAAGACAGTAACATTGCCAGCATTTTAGAGAAAGATGCTATATATTTTTAAGACCTTGCTATAATGAAGTAAGGCCTAATATATGAGCTAACACATATACTTTATCTTACTCTAGTCTGCAATATAAACATGGAACATTCCCACATCTCCTCTACTTGCCATCTTGAGAGTTCTGGAATTGAGAACATCAGTCCAATGTTGTCCCCTTAGATGTATGTGGCTTTGTGCCTGGCAAAATATATATCTCATAGAAGCTTTTCTTTTTATTTCAGAGTGACTTCCACAAGGTAGCTGGATAAGGTGCTTACACCAGAGCAAGTGCTGCCCCCCTAACCACAGGTAAAATGCCAGGAGAATGGAGGAAAGGAGGAAGCACAGTTAAGTAGTCAATGTGTTAATTCAGTTTAAGGATCTGAAGTTGTAGAGCAACTAGGTGCAGAGAATGAGGAAGTTATAGGTTCTAGCACTTCAATCTTTAGCAAGGACTTAAAACTCAAATGTACTCAGGGTCAGACAGATAAAATAAATTGTTAAGAGGCTAAATTAAGACAATAGGGAGTGATAAGGACTGGGGTAAATAGGAGAGTACAAACCCTGCCTAAGGGTTTTAAATTTAATTTTTTTTTAATTTTAAAAACACTGACTTGACCAAATAAAATGTGGCCTCTGATTGATAAACATGATCTTATGTAAAAGAACAGTTAGAAGATGGTTGGGTTCTTTTTTTTTTTTTTTGTATTTGTTTTTGTTTTAAAAGAGATGAGGTCTCACTGCATTGCCCAGGCTGGAGTGCAGTGCCTATTCACGGGCAAAATCATGGCACACTACTGCCTCAAACTCCTGGGCTCCCACGTAGCTGGGACCACAGACACACGCCACCATGCTGAGCTAGAAGATAATTATTTTTTAAGGTCTTGGGCATTTCTGCTTAAAAGTGAACTAGCCAGGCTCTACTTCAGATAAGGTACAAAGTATTGCTTGTGCTAAAACTCTTACTTAGTCTTGGGTTAAATGAGACATTATATATGAGATCTTCTCACACAATGCTCATCACATAAAAATAGTAATAATCACCAATACTCATGTAGTCTTTATTATATCCCAAACACTCTTCTAAACACGTTATGTATATTAACCCATTTTTGATACTCAAAACAACTTTATGAAGTGGATAGTACCACTTTACAGGTAAGGGAACAAAGCCCCAGAGTCATACTTTTAGGAAGGGGTGGAGTTTAGATTTGAACCAGGATAGATATATACTCAATGCTTCTCTACTAAACTCAGTACAATCTTAGCTTCAGAAGGATTTCGATGGCTTACTCATGATCTGGGGGTTGTACTTACCATAACTCAATCACTTGGTTGACTTAAAGCTTGAATTTCAAACTTTTCTTTAAAACACTTATCATAAGAAATGTACAATACAATACTCGCCCTCACAACATGCAATGCACACTGGTATTTTCTATTCTTTTCTATTCTGTAGCATTTTTTTTTCAAGCTGGTCACAAATAATTAAATTGATTTCTATAATTTGGAAATCACCAATAAAAGAATTTTTTCTCAGCCCAAATGGGTATATGAGTCAAACATTAATTTACATGATATACAGAAAAAAAATCTTTATAAAAATTATCACCATTGCCTGATTTTTACCTCCCAAATTTTAGCATACTGGTGAATTAGTGCCACTCTTGGCAAGCACAAATTCCTCTTTCACTATTGTCATAGTCAAAAAACAGTTAGTACACATATAGCACCAAAGTTAAATGTTTTATTCTTGCAGCAAAATCTTACCTTACTGTCCTCTACTCGAAAGTCACTCAACATATCTAACTTACGGCAGCTGGATAAAGGACATGCACTATCTTTCCTTTCTTCTTCTCTTTCTTCCTTTCTTTTAATTTTTTTCTTTGTTTTTTCTTTTTTTCTTTTGTCCTTTTTTCTCTTTTTTCCTTCTTTCTTTCTTTTTCTCATCCTTTAATTCAACAAATAAGTATTGAGCATTACTAAGACAGACACAGTCTCTGGCCTTGTGGAGCTTACAATTCCAGTGAAGGAATGAAATAAACTGGATCTCAGCCCAGATATTTATACATAGATGCCAGTTTGATTCCTTTTTTTCATAATAATTTACATACCAAAATATTTATCAAAAACAGCATAATGAATATTTTTTGTCAAAACACCAGGCAAATACAAAAACCAATATTTCTCATGTATTATTGTGCTTTTTCCCTGGAAGATTTTTGTGTAACAACCAAGACCAGGGAAGAAATATGTGTTTGGTTTTATTTTTCAGTAGCTTCTCTGCTTGATCTTTAAGTCAGTCACCCCTGATTGTTTATCTTGCCCCTGAGTTACAGATTGCTTTTGGATTGAGTCCACATTTGTACATAAATCAGGTATATCAGGGGAGGAAAGTCTCTCTTTTCACCTAATGTCCACATACTTGAGGCCAGGCTGTGTGTTACTAGTTACAGCTTCCAGTACCTGCTAATCTGGTGTGGGTCCTCTGCTTAATGACATTTCCAAGGAGCCTCCAGATGGTACTTTAAGTACAACATCACCCCATAAATAGAAAGTGGCAGATATTCTATTGATGTAAATCTCACTGAGAAATTTTTACAAGTATAAAAAAGGGGAAATTAGATTTGGGTCCAAAAAACTCCCTCTCCTCCTTCAATCTTTATCTAAATACCACCATCTGAATGAAGCCTACCTGTGTAGACCCGTTCCCAGTCCCCATTACCCTATTCTATTCCTTTTTTTCCCCCATTGTACTTAAGTCCTTCTAACATACTTTATGATTGACTTTTTTTTTTTTGAGGCAGAGTCTTACTCTGTCACCCTGGTTAGAGTTGCAGTTGCATCATCATAGCTCACTGAAACCTCAAACTCCTGGGCTCAAGCGATGATCCTCCTGCCTCAGCCTTATGAGTAGCTGGGACTACAGGCACATGCCACAAGGCCCGGATAATTTTTCTGTTTTTTGGTAGAAACAGGGTCTCACTCTTGCTCAGGCTGGTCTCGAACTCCTGACCTCAAGTGATCCTCCCACCTTGGACTCCCAGAGTGCTAAGCCTATGATTGACTTATTTAATATGTTTATATGTTATTATGTTTAACATATTAATGTGTCACTATATTGATCATTGGTTATTGTCTTGGCCGCCAGTCCACCCAAGTAAATCTCCAAGAGGACAGGAGGTTTATTTTGCTTATTGATATATACCAAGTCCAATAAGTAAACACCTACTTATTGATTGATTGATTGATTGGATAAATAAAGGAAGATTGCATCTATTGATTAGTATAATCCATAATGCACAGTCAGGGCTTTGGAATCAAACTGCCTGTGTTCAACTCCCAGCAATTCTACTTATTAGCTGTTAACCTAAGGCAAGTTACTTAATGCTCCCAGTACCCCAGTTTCCTCAACAATAAGGTAGGTATGTTGCTAATAATACCTAACTCTTAAAGATGTTGTAAGAGTCAAGTAGGATCATTCTCCTGACCCAGCACATGCTAAATCCTGAACCAATGTTAGCTCTAATTAGTGTGCTCCTGGCATCTTCACACACCTTATCTCATTTTAATGCAGAATCCTGACACTGTACCAGTTGAGTTCTCCCAAAAATTTTATGAGGACTCTTGGCCAATTTGAATAGGGGATCCTGGCTAAAACTTGGATTAGTTAAAGAACGGTCTTAGAAACACATGGAATTTTATGGCCAAATAGGAGGTGCTGACTTTTCTTTCCTCCAAATAGCAAAGAAGGAATTCACCAATCATTTCCCCTATATACTATCACCCCAAAACAGGGGCTCCAAAGTGAAATTCCTTTAGAGAGCAACAGAAATAAAGTTTAATTACAAGGATAGGTTATCTTATAATAAAAATAAATTGGTCAAGAGCACATTCCAGAAATACTGTCCATTCAAGTCTCTGTTTAGACAATTAATGAGAAAAATCACATGTGCCCAGCCATTTTCCATTGCTAACGGGCCAATACTGAGAGGACCAAATGCTAGTACTGTCACCAACTAAGAACACACTTAGTGTATAGAGCCAAGCGAAGTGGAAAGACTAATCATTTGCCAACGTTTTTAAATGTCAGAAATAAGACTTTATATTTCCTTTTCTGTTGTTCATATTTAATAGGGCACATTAAACAGCCCAACTTCAGAGTTACCAGATAAATTACCTGCTCTAACACTTTAATTTAAATTTCTATATAAAATATGAATATGAATCATTATTCTGATACTTTACTTCTATTCCTTTAACTATTTACCAAGAATTCTAGTACTCAGATGGAAGACCTTTAACTACTTACCAAGAATTGGCATCCTGAGCATGCGGACAGGCAGACTGCCTTGTTCTCCCCTGGGAACAAGGATTATTGTGGCTTTGCCAGAGGTCAATGTGGGGGAAAGGATGTATACACTTTGACCAGGAATCTCATTTGTAAAATTTACATGTAATCTGAGATAGGTCCTATGAATTGTCTATAAGATATTCACTAGAACATGATTTATTTTAACAACAAAAATGGAGACAAAATGGTGTCTCAAAATTGGAGATTACATAGAACTATAGTACCTACCTGAAACTATAGACCAGGAGTCAGAAAACGAGCCCATGGGCCAAATCTGGCCCGTCTACTGTTTTTGTAAGTAAAATGCTATTGGAACACAGGCATGCGTATCCACTTTTGTATTGTCTGTAGCTGCTTTTGCTACGACAGCTGAGTTAAGTAGTTGTGATAGAAACCTTATATATTAGTTTCCAGTTGCTGATATAACAAATTATCACCAACTTAGCGGCTTAAACAATACACATTTATTCTCTTACAGTTCTGGAGGTGAAATGTCCTAAAATCAAGGTGTTGACAGGACTGTATTTCTTTTGGAGGCTCTGGGGAAAACCCATTTTCTTGCTTTTTCTAGCTTCTACAGAGCAGTGGCATTCCATGGCTCCTGCCTGGCCCCATCTGCTGTCTTCAAAGGAAATTGTGTAGAATCTTACAGTCTCTCTCTCTCTAACTCTTCTGTGTCCCTCTTATAAAAACCCCTATGATTACACTAGGCTCACTCAGATAATCCAGGATAAAAATCTCATCTCAAGATTTACTCACATCCTGTAAAGTCTCTTTTGCCATATAAAGTGACATATTCTCAGGTTCCAGTGATTAGGATGCGGACATTTTGGGGGTCCATTATTCAGCCTGCCATACCACACAACCCACAGCGCCTAAAACATTTACTTTGCAGAGAACCAGAGCCGCAACACATGGTCTGTGGGAAGAACTGCTCTGCCGTGTAAACCCAGGAGAGTTGCCTTCTAAGCCAATTCTCTTTAGTGTTCAACACTTAACTGTAATTAACCATGAAAAACCTCAAAAATACACATAGCACTAGAAGAAAATCTAAATTTTAAAAACACAAACAGGATCCTTTTTTGACTAAATGACACCCTTTTTCTTGACTGAGACACTTATTTTTCCCACCAATAATATTGGCAGACACAGCTAGTACCTTAAACAATATCCATTTCCCCTTCCTTCTTGCCAATGGAACCTCACTTTTTAACCAGGTAGCAATGTGTCCAGTTAATATCCATCTCTCCAGCCTTGCTTACAACTAGAGATGGCTCTGTGACTCATTTGATCAACAAGATAAAAGCAGAAACCTGTTGAATAGGAATTCTATTGTTTTTATAGCTTAAAAAAAAGTGCAGGTTTACCAAGTTAATCCTTGTTGCCCTTCACTCTTTTCCTCTTTTTGCTGCTGGGAACACAGATGTGGTAGTGGAGGTGGAATAGCCACTGTGAATGAGTAAGATGAGCAGCATGTGTAATGATGGTCGAATAGGAAGCTGGAAGGGTCCTGGATCCTTGGTGACTTCTATGAGTGGCTACATTAGCTCCAGGCTGCTTGTTACATCAGAAAAAGCATGCCACTATTTGTGGCATACTTTTAGCTACTCTAGCTAAAGTGGTCAGGTAAGCTAGGCATACTCTAGCTACTGTGGTCAGTATTCCCCTACACTTCTACAGGCAAAAATAATCCTGACTAATACAACATCCTATGACGGATATCAAAGCTCCAGCAGCACGGCCCCTATCTGTGTGCCCCTCCACCACTCTGCTCTAACAAGAGCGATCTCCTCCACCTGTGGGGGAAAGGACAGGTGACACACAGGTCATTTCATGCATTTCATTCTAACAGGCTTTCATGGTCAAAATACTCCACAGATTAGGCACGGATGAGAACTTCTTCAACCTCGTAGAAGTTATCTATGGAAAACCCAAACCTAACATCATACTTCATGGTGAAAAGCTGAATGCTTTCCCCATAAGATCACGAACAAGACAAGGATGTCTATTCTTGCCACTTCTATTCAATGTTGTACTGTAGATTCTAGCCAGGGTAATTTAGCAAGAAAATGAAATAAATGGCATCCAATTGGAAAAGAAGAAGCAAAGTTATCTCTATTTGTACATGACATAATCTTGTGTTAATATATAGAAAATCCTAAATAATTCATCGAAAGAAAAACTATTAGAGCTAATAAATGAATTTGGCAAGGTTGCAGGATACAATATGAAAATACAAAAAATCAATTGCATTTCTATACACTAACAATGAGCAACCTGAAAATGAAATTGAGAAAACAATTCCATTTACAATAGTATCAAAAAGGATACTTCTGCTTAACTTGTTCCCAAAGTTCTCATCACCTCCTTTATTTTTCTCTGTGACTATCCCACCCCTACCTTGTCAAACGCTCAAACCTTCACCTCCTCCCCTCACACATACACACACACACACACACACACACACCCTGCATTCTTATCACAGCAGTAAACAGTGCATTGAAAGCACATGTTTTAGATTTAGACAGATCTAACTTTGAATCCAAGTTTTGCTTTTTATTGGCTTGTGTCCATGGGCATGTACCTAAGCTCTCTAAGCTGTTTCCTCGTCCATAGAATGGGGGTAATAAAAACACCTACCCCATGGGGGTTCTGTAATGTTTAAATTAGATGTGTATAAGACATTAAGCCAAGGGCCTGGCACACTGTGAGTTCTCACCTGATGGTGCACAGCAGCTGAGACTGCTGCAACTTGCTACCCAATAGAGATGTTTATTTAAAAAACAAAAAACAACTCATCCTGGACTGGTTTGAGTCTGCTGAAGATCAGAAAAGAAGAGACCCTGGCTTATCCATTGGATCGCAAGAATTATACCTGTAAAAAAACAAAATTCCTTATTCCAGTAGAAATTTTCCTAGACATGCTATGTCCAGTGTTCAAGTACTGACCTGTCTTTAGATGATCTCAATAAATACATGGTTCTGTCAAATCTGTTGTTTTTAATAAGGGGATTTTTAGGCTTATATCTAAAATTATTAAGGGGTAGAGAAACAGACATTCTGTGAAAGTGATAACAGGAGCAGGATTTGGCTTGGAAGAAAGAAAACAGGGTATGTGACATAATACTGATCTTCAACAAAGATATGCAATTATGAAGAGTGTAGTGGTCAGTTATGTTCCATTCCCACTGAAACAGAAATGAATTATAAGGCTTACCTGTGGCATTTAAAGTAGACATCTAGCCAACTCTGAATTATACATACTTAGAAAAGGGAGTCAATGAACAGATAACGAAGACCAGTTTAATGTGAAACTGTGTTAGGCTTTAAAGTGAAGTCACTGACATTTATTTATGGGATATCTTTATGAAAACAACCATATTGACTGTTTTGTAGATTTTTTTTCCTGCTGCAGTTGCATTCATTTACTGCACAATTTTTTAGATGACTTGGTAGATCATTTTTGGTAATTTTTCATGCTAAAGGAATCTGATTAATTAGATTTTAAACTAATTCTCAGTTTGAAAAAACAGCCCATCCTTAGACAAGTTTGTAGACCGTGGTCGGCTGGGGGGACGCATTCCCATATTCAGCCCAACCTCCTGGGACGAGGGCTCTTCCACTTGCCTGGAAACTGCTCCATGCAGCCCCTGCCTTCCTTCAGTGCAGATCTGGGCTCTCAGTTCGCACTTTCTCTCCGCCAACCCCGCCAGCTTCTTAGGAGACCTCTAGGTCCACCTCGAGGATTCATCACACCAGAGCATCTGCTCCTTTCCCTTTTTTCTCCCCTGCAGCCGCCTGCGCTCATGGACACACCTTGAGCTTGTCAAACCAGATCTGCTCCTCCTCTGCCATCACAGAACTGTGACTTCTTACCCTTCCAACCAGCTTACTCAGTTGCTTCCCAGACAGCATCTCTTTGACCTCTGCAGCCCCACCTTGTTTCTTGAGTCAACTCTCCCCTGACCTCCTGCTTCAAATATCCACCCTGCAGTTTCGCCACCTCCACCTCACCCTCAGTAGATCACCCCACACTGCTTCATCCAGAAGAAAATAGAAGCTTCCAGAAGAGCATGCTTGTACCATTTGCCACATCTCCACACCTGACCTTCTCCCTTCCCTCCAGTTATGCCAGAGGAGGGGACGCTCCTCCCTCCATGCTCCTGCGCTCCGGACCTCTCCTCAGCCCCCCGCTCAGGGAGGGTGGCTCCTCTGTTATCTTCAGTCTCTCCCTTTCTGGGGACTCCATCCATCAGCACTGAAACAGTCATTTCTAGACTCCTCCCTGCTCTCTCCTTCCTGTGACACAAGTGCTGTCGGGGTCTCACGTTCAGTCTCCTTCCTCCGCTCCTCCGCCCGCAACTGACATGTTTTGCTTTGTGTTTTCTCCCTGCGCTCTGTCGTAGGCTCTTTGCTCTTTTCACTCTTGCAATTCTCCCTGGGTGAGTTTGTTTCCTCTCAAGGCTTCATTTACTGTCTAAAGGCTGCGACTCTCAGTCCTGTTTCCCTAGTCTAGACCTTGCGTCTGAGCTCCATGTAGCCAACTAGCCTCTGGACACCTTGCCTTGGCACCAACTCCCACAAACTGCTGAACTCATCATGACCCAAACCAAACTTATCCTTAGTCCTTTCTTCCTCCTGACTCACTCCTCGTGCAGGTCACAGTGACAGCCCACTGCTCACCCTGTTGCTCAAGCCAGGCGCTTAGGAGTTGTTCCTGCAGCCTCTCCCTCGTGACTCCCCAGCCCCAGCCAAACATCATGTCCTTTAATTCTCCCCAACCTTACTGCCACCCACTGGTCCAGGCCACCAGCCCTTGCTTAGAGCACAGCAAAATCCTCCTCACTGGTCTCCCTGGTTTCCGTCTGGCTCTGGCACACACTTTGGATGTTGTAAAATGTTAATCTGATTGTGACCTGCGCTCTCTTCCCCTCATCTGACACCCCCTAAGACTTCTCATTGCCCTTAAGAGAAAATGCAGACTCCCAAACAGGGCTCCCAGGGCTCCGCACGATCCAGCCCCAATAACCTAAGCCCCAGCCTCACCTCTCTGCACTCTCCCCTGAACTCCACACCTCACTCCAGAGCCTCACTCTGCTCCCCGCTCTCCGAGACAGTCCTCCAACACTCCTCTCCTTCCCCTCATCTCATCTAACTCTTACTTAGGCTTCAAGCCTCAGCTTAAATGTTACTTCCTCAAGCCTTCTCTAGTGGGTTGAATGGTGTTCTCCCCTCCAGAAAAAACCATTCCATGTCCTAAGCCCTGGAACCTGTGACTATCTTCCGATACAGCAAAAGACATAGTGTGATTAAGCTAAAGATCTTGAGGGGAAAAGCTTACCCTGGACTGTCCAGGTGGACTGTTAGTCTACTCAGGCTGCTGTACAAGATACCACAGACTGTGTGGCTTAAACAACAGAAATTGTTTTTCTCTCTTCTCTGGAGTCTGGAAGTCCACACCAAGGTGTCCTTAGGATTGGTTTCAGGTAAAGCCTCCCCTCCAGGCTTGCAGACAGCTGCCTTTTCCGTGTCCTCACATGGCCTTTCCTTGATGCTTGGGCAGGGAGAGAGCAAGGGAGGCCTCTAGTGTCCCTTCTTCTTCCTATAAAGGCACCAGTCCTGTGGGATTAAGGCCCCACCCTTATGACCACATTTAACCTTAATTACCTCCTTGGAGGCCCTATCTCCAAATACGGTCACATAGGGAGTTAGGGCTTCAACATATGGATTTGAAGGGGACAAAATTCGGTCCATAACAAGTCCTAGATGCAATCACATGAATCCTTAAAATACAGACACACGGAGAAGAAGACACACAGAGAAAAGAAAGGACTAATGTGACCACAGAGGCAGATGCAGCCCCAACACAAGGAATGC
Organism: Cheirogaleus major; assembly: GCA_963574435.1. Lineage (NCBI taxonomy): Eukaryota > Metazoa > Chordata > Mammalia > Primates > Cheirogaleidae > Cheirogaleus > Cheirogaleus major. Next base: position 20,516 of record CAUYPO010089137.1, on the reverse strand, counting down.
CCAGAGCCACCCAATAAGGGAGAATTAAGGAAGGGACTCTTTTCTAGAGCCTTCCAAGGGAGCTCAGCTCTGCCTACACCTTGTATCAGACTTCTAGCCTTCAGAACTGTGGGGGAATAATTTTTGTTGTTTTAGGCCCTCCAGTTTGTGATAGTTTATTACAGAAGTCACTGGAAAGGAATACACTTCCGTGGGCTTACGGACAAGGCTAGGTCCTCTGCTAGCTGCTCCCACAGCCCCTGACCTGCTCCTCCCATAAATCACATCACACTCGATTCAAGGGTTTGCTCAGTCAGTGTTTCCGTCCCGACTGCAAAGTCATGAGGGCAGGGACTTTGCCTTTCGCCACCACTGCATCCCCAGGGCCTGGCACCCGCAGTAGGTGCTCAGTAAGTATTTGTGAGATGGATGAATACATGAGCTGATATGGAGAATTTCTTGGCTGGGAGAGTTGTTCAGTAAAAGACTGGGCTATGGAAACAAGCTAGGGAAATTCTTCCTTGTAGAAGACATTCTCAGCCCTTTGAAACAATTAGGTAAGGTCTCCTCTGCAGACCACAGCGATGACCTTTCAGGGGTTATCTAATCCCTTACGCTGTGACCCTGTGGGTTGCAGTTTTCCCAGCAACTTGAGCTTTGGTGCCCTCTGGTGATAGGAATCAAGTGTCTCTTGTTCTAAGTCTGTCAAGATTGACACCAATCTAGTTACCTGTTTCTGTATAGGGTTTTTTCATTACAGAGAAATTGAATTTTGTCCTTAGGGTTAAAGGAATTCTACTAGAACTGTGTAATTCACCAGGCTGTAAAAGATTCATAAAGCACATAACCGCCAAAGACTTGGCAGATGTCTTTTTGAGTGTTTCCTTTTGAATATTAAGATTTTCCTGTGAATCACAAAATTCCAGGTAATATTTACTACCATATTTTTTTCCTCAAATAGCTATGGTTTTTGTGGTCACATTGAATTATCATTTGGAAAACTAACATTGTCTGTAAGTGGCTGCTTACAAACACTGAAGGCTTGTAGTGCTTTCCGATGCCCTGAAAGCTTTATTGTGATTGAAAAGCAAGTTGTTATTTTTTAAGAAACCACATACATAAAAACAGTGTGTGTGTGTGTGTGTGCGTGTGTGTGCGCGCTGTTTGTGAGAAGTTATGGATCTGGCTGCCTGTCCGTAAACAGACTTGCTTTATCTCCTACTCATAAAAAAGCTGACAGCTTCAGTGTCTTCTGATTTTAATTCTGTGCTGCATGCCCAAGTGTGCCCAGCTTCACGCCAAAGACGTGTTTCTCAGCATGTGGTTTGAGGATGATTTGAGAGGAGGGAGTAAATAAAATTTTCTTTCCTCACTGGTTACATAATGCTTTTAGTGATCATTTACTATGATTTCTGATTGATCTTAAAAGATCAAATCAGTCTGCAAACATTTTAGTTTGAGGGTTTTCTGACCTCAACCATTTAGTCAAATAAACAAGCTGCTATGCACAGGAATTCAACACTGGTTTCTTTTCTACATCAAAGAATCCTTTTATAATGTAAACAATCACCCTCTGATTTTGTTTGTCTAAGGACACTTGTCATTGGATTCAGGGCCCAGCCAGCTAACCCAGGATGATCTCATCACAGAAACCTTAACGTCATTACATCAGGAAAGACCTTTTTTCCAAATTAGGTCACATTCCCAGGTACTGGGGGATTATGATGTGGATGTATCTTTTGTGGGAAGCCATCATTTAACTTGCTACAATGACTGTAAATTATTTTAGTCTGAGCAACTGCAAGGATGAGCTTCCCTTGAACAAAGATGGGGAAGAACATGAGATGAACAGGTTTGGGAGAGGAGTCCAGGAACTCGGTGTTGGACATGTCAGGTCTGAGATGCTTATTTGACATCCAGGGAAGCTGCTGGGCAGGCAGCTAGGTGAAGAAGCCTGAAGCTCAGGGCAGAGATAAGAGTTGGAGATGTAAATATGAATAGGTACCCACACGTAGACAGCACTTACAACAAGGAGACTCATGATCTCAGCCAAGGGATAGAAGAAGGAAGGTCAGGGGCTGAGCCCTGGGGCACCAGAATGCAGAGGACCCAGCCAAGACACTGAGGAGCAGCCAGGAGAGAGGAGGACAAATGGGACAGTGTGAGGCCTTAGAAGGCAAGTGAGGAAAGAGAGATGGACTCATAGTTGCAGATTCTCAGACCTGGGTTTTCAGGTAAAAGTTGAAATCCCTTCTGCAGTTTCCTGTAACAAGATCTTGCACTTTTCATATAGCTCTTCTTTTATGATGTAGGAAAGCCAGTGACATCTGCTTGAAACCATCACTAATATGTTGTCTTATAATTGTTAGGTAGATAGCGAGAGATTCTGGGTCTTCTAAGGACAAAAGTGGTGCTGCAGTCCCCATCTCGGTCCTGCCCCACCCTAATCTCCCAAGCAACTGCCATACCTGGGGGGGGGAGGGAATGCCCTACGAATCCGCCAATCAACTTAGCACGCTAGCTGCAAAAGAACGCAGAGGACTCTCTATCCCACGGGCCAAGCTGCATAGGTACCATACAGTCTGGAAATTGACATAGAACACCCGCATGGGTAGTAATGCAACTCCCAACTGTCCAGTCAAAGTGGTTCCAGGGTGGCGTCCCAACCACGAGGGAGGTCCCAATCCGGGACCAGCCTCTTTTTGCGCCCTTCCTTTGGCTCTCCCTTTGCTGCGACAACGGGTCCAGTCATCATCCATGGCATATGCACCATGCTCTGTAAACCTGTATCTTGCTCTTGCCCTACAATCCTATCTTTATCTCCTCCTTAAACTTCATTTTCGTGCTTGCCTTACTTTGGTGAGGCTAGTCATTCTTCATCCAAGAGCACACCAAGAACCAACATTTTCACACTAAAACCTGACATGATGAAGTGTATTTCCACAGTGTGTTGTCATCAGCAAAGCCTTTCCATTGGTTCAATGTTCAGTGTCTATGACTCCGAAGGAAAAGAAAGGCGTATGTCTCAGCCCCACACAGGATCAGGAGAAATTGCCGAGGCTGAGATCTGAGCTATTGTTGTCTGGAGTCACACCATTTTCCTAATTTTAAGTTCTTGAGGTAAAAGTCTTGTTGTCCTTAACAACACTGGTGGCTGTGTGGGGAAAATCACTCAGGGAGACTATTTTAAAATGTTCTAAACTATTACTAGAGAAAAGTGTAATCACCTCAGAAACTAAGACAACAATGTAATAAGTGGAAGACTCCCCAAATTCTACCATCTCAACCAAAAGCCTGTTACACATAACAAACATCTGGTCAAATCAGTTCATGGAGTTAAACATCCAAACCAAGTTGTCTGTCATGTCATGGGGAAAGCAGCAGGGGGTGATTGATTGGATTTTCCCACTGAATGGGCATCCAGAAGATATACCTTAAATCTTGAGCAGTTTTGGAGATTTTTAGCGAATGATAATAAACGGTTAAATTACAGAATTGAGTACACTAAATCCTGAAGCATGCATCTTGTGGAAATTGTTTCTGTGTCTCTGTAGCCAAAATATCTCAGGCTTCACTCGTCTGTGACCACAAATGCAATTTCATCAATATTATGACTCACAGCCTCCACCAGCTTGACAACAAAATTCCCCTCCCTTAAGTGTATTTGGGAGTCTCCAGTGTGTGGACTGGACTGTATGTGTAGTGTCCCTGAAGTTGCATGATGGGCTGATGGGGGAAGTCAGCCCTGACCCTGGAGAAGCCTCTGCATGCTGGTGGCCTCTCCGGCCACCTGGGCTGCGGCTCCACCTGGGTGCCCGTGCGGCTCCTTCTCACATCTGGTGTCTGTGGAGCTGGACCGACTCTGAAACTCCATGTGGGAGACAAGCCTCATCTCCTTTGTGAAGTAAGAATGCTCCCTAGTTACGCTCAGTTGGAGGTTTACAACGAAAGGTCTCTTGAACCATAAATGTCACAAGCCTGAGTCACAAGCACAAAGCCCTTTTCTCCTCCAGGCATGAAGTTGTGCTGCCTGGGTGGAAAGCAGTTCTGGAAACAGCCCTCTTGCAGCCGGTTTACTTGAGTCTGCCTCATTGGCAGCAGGCTCCTCTTCCTCACCCCCACAGAAGGATTCTTACCCCTGGGGTATAGCAGTAGTGTGAATAGATTGATGGGAGAAGAGGCTATTGCCTAACCTTACCTTCCAGATCTGGGTCTCCACTGTCTCCAGGTGAGACACTTATTTAGAAAGCTTTTTTAGTCTTTTTTCAAATTTACAATTGATATGTTATCCTTGTACATATTTATAGGGTAAAACAATGTGTCCATACAAATATAATTATGTAATGATCAAATCAAAGTAGTTAGTGTGAACTAAAATAAAATCTTAAGCCTCCCACAGACAAAATGGCCCCCTTTTGGCCAAGGGTACATGACAAAAACCTTAAAGCTGAGTAGCCAGCTCTGAGAAGGGAGGTCAGACTCGCCTTATCAAGCTTCTTCCCTTTCCAAGCTCCTTCCTTTTTGGAGACATTCTTTGTAAGGAAAAGATACTAAATCATTAACAGGCCTAAGGCTGTGCAAGGAAACCCTGAAACCACACCTGCTGGCCATCAATTTACTCAATAGATAGCTGAAGCTTCTGCAGGTAGCTTGTCTCTGATTGATAGACATCCTATGTTAAATCATTCCAACGCTTTGGACAAAGCTTCATTTCTTTAACCTATTATGGGCCAAACTGACGTACGCCTTCCACCTATTGACTTAGGATCTTACGTGTAATTCCTGTCTCTGTGGATATATAAAACCAAACTATAATCCAGGTATAGGGGGATCTTTTTCTCAGAACCTCTTGAGGCCATGTGTTCTGGGCCGGTCACACACATTTGGCTCAGAATAAACCTCTTTTAATTATTTTATAGACTTTGGGGTTTTTTTCTGTTAACATTAACATATCTATTGTTTACGGCAGGGCTGGGGACACCAGTGGAATTATTCTAGCCTTCACCCAGCCTCCAAGAGCCCAAGTAAAGAGAAGGATTCCTTAAGTGGAAACTAAAGGTTTTTTTTTTCTCCACCCCAACTCCCTTGGATATACTCTATTGGGTTACTTTGCAGAGAGAAAAGGATTCAGCAACCTAGAACTTTTCAATAATGGGCCGAATTTACAATAGTAGTTTTAATAAGCAACTTAATTTCTTTGAATATTTACTATATATCAGGCCACTGTGCTAACCATCATATATATATAGGCTGTCCGGATATATATATAGGCTCTCTTGAAAGTATCCAGCCATGTAACTATTCTTGTTATATTAATTAATTAATCAATCTCATTAATGCTTGTTATATTAATAATGGCTGGATACTTTCTGGACAGCCCTTGTATACATCACTTAATCCATACACCAAGATTATGAAGTATATTTATTATCCCAATTTTACAGAAAAGCAAATTGAAGTTTAGAAAATATCCATCAACGAGGCCACACAGCTGGTAAGTGTTGAAGCCAGAAGACCAACCCAATATAACTCCAAAGCCTGAGCTTTTAATCCCAATGCCATATTGGCTCTTGACATTCAGATGTAAAAACATCAACCCAAATGCTCTCTGGAAATAGAAAAAATCCTTTACAAAACACAATTTTATTGAAGGGTTCCTTTGGACATCACTGCAATTTAATCTGTGTTCCAGAAAGACTAATGTGAGGGAGAAAAAAAACAAACACATCTAGGTTGGATCCTTGCCTGTTGTGATGCTAAGAGACCTTGGGAGATCTCCCTTCCCTGAAGCCTCCTTATTGCCAATAATTGGAAACTCGAAGTTGCTTGGTGTACAACTCACTTCGGAGAGCCATAAAAGGGTGGGGCTCTGCCCAGGAGTCTGGAGGCCCTGGTTCCACTTGATTCAGGGGCTTTGTGTCCTCAGAATAGTTTAGGCATCTTCCAAGGCTTCCTCACCCTGCATCTAGAAGGCCAGGACCGAGGCAGCAGGAGGGGATGTGCAAGAGGCCAGGCAAGGCTGCTTAGCAGAGGTTGGGTGAGCTAATGATTCCTGAGAAAGAGTCTATTCTATTCCAGGGGATACTACTTCCTATTATTTCAGAAACCAACAAGTTTTGTCTCCCAGGCTATCACTCTGGTTCTATTCGCCATCAAGTAATTTCACTAAAAATGAACTCAGAAATGAGAAAATAAAATGGCCATTAAAAGTTTTATTACTGTACATGCCTAGTGGCTATTTTAAAATAAAATCCCTTTGAAATTTTATTCTTTACATTTTTTTCATCAAATAGTTAGGGCTGCTTGATGGATTAAGTGAAATTTCACTTTAGAATTATGTTGCTTTTTAACTGCCAAAAAAAATAGGAGGTATTCATTTTAACACTGCCTCTCATCCAAAAGGAACATCAAATTCAAGTCTGGAGAAAAGCAACAGTGACAATTTCCTCCTTTTCTTCAACATAATTGTATATGACTTTTTTAGAATAAATTAATTCAGTTATTAACCTTCAAGAAATGAGACAGAGAATAAAAAACTAAGATGGCATCTGAAAGTCACAAACACGTGGACAGGACTCCTGGTAGGAACTGTAAATTGAAGCTTTGTGATAAAATGCACCGACAGAGCCAATTCATTTTCATCCTATTTTATAGGATACTAAGTAGAAGAGCTACTGTCACCATTTTATTATCCCTGTCCCTCATGTCTATTGCATTATGAATTAATGTAGTAATGCAAAGTCAAAAGCAGCCTTAGAGGAGTAAACATGAAGCACAGAGCATCTTACTCTAAGGTACATCATTTCTGTCAACTAAAATATACCATCATTGCATTATCTCACTCTCTTGCCATAACCTAATGACATCAGGGGCATTGAATCTGGAAACTGAAGTGACAGGACATGCCTCTGTGCTGCATATAATACATAGGAGACCTAAGCAAGTGGAAAGAGAACCCGCCCCTTAGGGAATGGGCAGCCAATGAGAGATTGCTTTGGTGATGTAATGCCTTTTCTCCCTGGCGAGTCCTTGGTTAAATAGAAACAAAGATAACAATAACGTGTTGCAAGAGTTTGTGGCTTTCTTCTGCCTGAGCAACTCCAGGCATTTTGCAGCCATCTCATCGATCTCAGGAGGTGAGCATGATCTCTATTTAGGAAATGGCAAGGATTTAAAATGTGACACCAGGCTAGAGCCCCAAACAACAGATGGGCCATATCTGCCTCAGAACAGCAACATGACTCTCTGTGTCCCTAGGGTACGCCAGTCTCCCTGGAGTGGGTGACATTACCTACACTTTTCAGTGATGGCAGGGAGGGACCTACCTCTCCAGTTAGCAGAGGTGGTGACAACCCTCTTAGGGTGTGGGTGGGCTCCAAGGTGCTGCTCTAGCATCTAGTCTCCTCACCTTAGTCTCTCCCACCTGAGCCATTCCAGAATAGTTCCAACAAAACACAACTCTGACCACATCTCCCTCCTGCTTCAAATAAGGCCCTGGCATCTCTGCGATCTTGTCTTTGCAAATTTAGTTCCTACTACTCTCTACCCAAACTTGTGCTCCAAGCAAGCCCAACGCTTCCCTTGCTCACACCTGCGCTTTCACACCCCTGAGTCTCTTTCATGCTGTGCTGTCTGCCTACAATGCCCTTCTCTCTCGCATGTGTCCAAATGCTCTGCAGTTTGCATGTTTAGAAGCCAACTTTAGTGCTTGTCCCCATCCACTCCTTCCTCCAAGGCAGAAAACTCTTTTCAGTCTAAAGGCGTAAAGAGGTGCAGGGTATGGTACAGTGATGCTCAAACATGCCTCAAATAATGTTCTGTAAAACCATGCGTCCCCTCACACAGTTTAAATTGGCATAAATAGATTTTCATTATAAGTTTAAGTAGCTGCAAAGGAAGTAATTTTTGATGCATTGTTTTTCAAACTTGGACTTGTATCAGAATCCCCTAGAGGGCTTGTGGAAGCACAGATTGCCATGCCTCTTCTCAGAGTCTCTAATTCAGTAGATGTCGGGTCTGGCTTGAGAATTCACACCTCTGTAAACGTCCCAGGTGATGTCAAGCCTGCTGGCTCAGGGACCAGACTTTGAGAACTCCTTTGGCTGACATATGGTAAATATTGACATTTTAAAGTAAAACTGTCATATCACTCTATTAAATGTATCCAGTAGAAACTAAAATTCACAAGAATTTGAGAGCCATCATTGTCCATTTAAAAAAAATACAACAGGCCGGGTGCGGTGGCTCACACCTGTAATACTAGCACTCTGGGAGGCCGAGGCGGGTGGATCGCTCAAAGTCAGGAGTTTGAAACCAGCCTGAGCAAGAGCGAGACCCTGTCTCTATGATAAAAAGAAATTAGCTGGACAACTAAAAATAGGAAAAATTAGCCAGGCATGGTGTCATATGCCTGTAGTCCCAGCTACCCAGGATGCTGAGGCAGGAGAATCACTTGTGCCCAGGAGTTTGAGGTTGCTGTGAGCTAGGCTGATGCCACGGCACTGTAGTCCAGGCAAGAGAGTGAGACTCTGTCTCAAAAACAAAAAACAAAACAAAAAAAACCAAATAGCAGATATAAGGAGCACCCAGTACCTAGGGCTGAGACAGAGCACCCAAAGGAGAGCCCCCTAGGGCTGAGAACCAGACCTTGTATTATGAAGAGGGTACATTGTGGCTCATTGAATGGCAACAGAGAACTTGCTGTGATGCTGTGCCCAGGGGAACTTGCTAGAAATCTGCCCTTTGGAACTTCCTGGCAATCCACCCCATTGGGGTGCTTGGGAAAGCCTTTTAAGGGGGGATGTTTCCCCTCAAAGGCATTCTGCTACAAAACACCCAGAAGGGGTGGGTAATGGGTTTGGGAAGCTGACAGCTGTGTCTTACCATTTCAGTGGTTTTTGTTTCCTGTATCTTGCCTAAGAAAACCTTACCTACTCCTAACTTACCATATTCTCTCCAGCTGCCAGCTGGCCATGGCACACTGCAGGAGCTGTGAGCTCTGCAAGGGCCTAGCGAGTGAGCACGTGAGAATTGGACAGCAGAGCCCTTTTCTTGCAATGTTTCTTTTAAGCCTTCTAATGACAAAGCTTCAGTGCCAGCTGACAAAGGGAAAATATTTAAAGGGCTCAGATTCATTTTCACAGAGCAGGCAAAATGGATGAATTTGGTACTGAGTCAATAAATCAATAACTAGCACTTAAGTGTTTATCTAAAAGATGTAAAAGCAAATGTCCACAAAGAGACATAAACAAAAATGTCCACAAAGACAAAAAAACAGCAGCTTTGTCCATAATAACCCCAAACTAGAAACAGCTCAGATGTCCATCAACAGAAGAATGAGTAAACTGGTATGTTCATACAATGGAATACTACTGAGCAATAGAAGGGAATGAACATTTTAATACATTTTGAACATTAATCTCAAAAATATTAAGTGTAGTGAAACAAGCTTTATCCATAAGAGTATAAAATGACATTTTATGAAGTTTCAGAATAATCTAAATGAGTCTATGATGAAGGGTATGATGGGGATTTACTGAAAAGCATCATATGGAAAATTTCGGAGCTGATGGCAATGTTCCATATCTTGATAGGAATTTGTGTTACACAGATGTGTGCATTTTTTAGAACTCATTAAAGGCACATTTGTGTATCTTACAATATATAAATTTTACCTAATTTTTTTTTTTTTAGAGACAGGGTCTTGCTATATTGCCCAGGCTGGTCTTGAACTCCTGGGCTCAAGGAATTTTCCCACATACCTGGGACTACAGGTATGCACCACTACGCCAAGCTTCTACATCAATTTTTAAAATAGAACCATAAATAAAGATTGAAATATAGTTAATGATATGTATGCTCAAGTGTGTAGAGGTGAAAAGTACTTATTATCTGTATCTTGTTTTTGTGGTAAAAAAATAAAATGGATTGAAGGATAGAGGGATACATAGATATGTGATAAAGAAAAAATAGCAAAAATGTTAATTATAGCATGAAAGTTGGCACCTATCTCACACTATATATAACACAAAAATCAATTACAGGTGGATTGTAATTCTAAGTATGAAAGATAAAGGATAAAGTTGTCTAAGAGTTAGGAGACAGGGAGTCAAGGCTCAGCTCTTCCATGGCTTAGTTGTGTGGTAGTTTCTCTTTGTTTGTCAAAATAAGCAATTGGACCTAGTGATTTCTAATTTCCTTTCCAGATTTTAAATTCACATGTCAAAAATCCTTATTCATTCTTTTCCATATAGTCTATAAATGGATCCTGAGGAAATAATAAAACACATTTGTAAAAATACATGTTAATTGCAACACTTTGGTAATTGGGAAACACTGGCTACAGTCTAAATGTGCACTATTAGAGACTAGTTAAATAAATGATGGTACCTCCGTGCAACGGAATACCAGGGAGTCATCAAAAAGGTGCTAGAGAGAATAGAATGATAGTTACTAGAGGCTGGAAGGGTAGCCAGGTGGTGGCCGGGGGATAAAGTGGGGATCGTTGATGGGTGCAAAAAAAAATAGTTAGATAATTAGGTAGAATGAACAATATTTGATAGCACAAAAAGTGACTATAGTAAACAATAAGTTAGATGGTATACTTTAAAATAACTAAAAGAATGGAATTGGAATGTTTCTAACACTAAGAAATGATAAATGCTTGAGGTGATGGATACCCCAATTATCCTGATTTGTTTATTACACGTGGTATCCCTGTATCAAAATATCACATGCACCCTGTAAAGATATACAACTATTATGTTCCCATAATAATTAAAAATTAAAAATAGAGGGTGCTAGATCTTTATATTTTGGCATGGAAAGGTGTTCAGGATACACTGCTACATAGTTTCTGTTTATAAGCTGATTGCAGAACAATAAAAGGTACAAATAATAAGATCTCATTTATGTAAAAAAGTTTTCAATAAATATTTCTTGGTCACCTATCATGTGGCTGAACACTGAGGGAAAAACAGTGAATCACACATATCGGTGTGGGCTTTTTGGCCCCTTCCTTTTGCTCTCCCTTTGCTGTGACAATGGGTCGTCATCATCTGTGGTGTATGTATCATGCTTTTTAAACCTATATCTTGCTCTTGCTCTATAATCCTGTCTTTCTCTCCTCAAAAAACCTCACTTTCAGGCTTGCTTTATTTTGGTGCATCTGGCCATTTTTTGGCCATGAGTGCGCCAAGAACCAATATTTCAGACCAAAACCTGACAAGTCGAAGGCCACTAAACTCTGATTTTAAAATGTGCATATGCCTTAATATATACATATATATATATATATATTTTTTTTTTTTTTTTCCTGAGCAAGGGGCTGTAAAAAGAACAGCAGGAAATCAGAGATGATCCAGGTTATGAGTTCCTGAAAAGCTTATAAATCAGGGCTAATTTTATTTATAGGAAAAAACAAACAAGATGCCACTCATTTGGGGCAAGGCTGACTTCTCCATTAGATACAGTAGCACAGGCCTGGGGCCGATGATACTTTGTGTGGGATTAACAAAAATGTTCTAATTTTTTTTTTAAGATCAGAAGAAAAACATGAACTTTTAGGTCAAAGAAAATATTTCAATATATAATATTATGTCTTTATATCAGCATGATCATGTATTTAATTTTAGCATTATCTTATGGAGAAGGGGCCCCCAAAGGGAAAGTCCCTGGGACCCACAAAAGTCAGAATCCCGGCCTGTCCCAGGAGAAGAGTATTGCTTTACCCGTTCAAGATCTCTTCCCCCGCAGCACCCCTGCAGCTTCTGGCACTCGCTTCATCTGCCCCACCCACCCCTCTTCCCTGGCCATCTCTCTTTTTTTTTTTTTGTACCTGGCCATCTCTTACTTCTCTGCCCTGTCTCTAGACCCTGCTTTTTCTTAGACCACCTAGCCCAGATTTGGACCTAACTTCCCAATTCCTTCATTTCCCCGAGCTCAGAAAAAAAAAAGACATATTAGTGCGGAACTCAAATAAAAAATAAAACAAATAACACGTAAAACCATCAATGTCATGAAGAAAACATAAAGAGTTCCAAAGTGACAGTAGGGGATCCTGTTTTTAGTTAGGGTGATGGAACAAAGCCCGGGAAGGCCTCTCTGAGGTAGCATTTAATCAGAAACCTGAATCACGGGAGACAAGCTGTGCAAAGCCTGGGGTGGGGGTGGGGAGCCGCCTTCCAGGCAGAGTGAACAGCAACTGCAAACGCCTTTCGCCCGGAAAGAACAAAGGGTGCCTGAGGAATGACAACGCGCCAGCTATGGCACGGACCAGAGCCAGGCCAGATGCCCAGATCACAGGGCCTTGTTTGCCACGCTGAGCACTCAGGCCTTACTTGGCAGGAAGGAAGCCTCTGGAGGATTTCAGTGCGGTAGTGACCTCAGGTACAGTTTGCCGTCGGAGTCCTTGGATGCCGTGGATGCTCAAATCCCTTATGTCAAATGGCACAGTAAGTCGGCCCTCCAGATCCGCGGGTTCCGGGTCCATGAATGCGGAGGGTCGACTGCACTGTCTGAAAGGCTGCCCTGCAAGCTACACGTAGAGTGGATTGTGGAGGAGCAAGAATGGAGGCAGGGAGGTCGTCCAGAGCATCCAGGTGACAGGTGTGAGGCCAAGGGAGGAATCCCAGAAGACCACGGTCCGTGCACATACTTGTGTTTGTACGAAAACAAACTTTGGAAGAAAAGTGTAGAGGTTACAGGGGATCCATTTTCCCGGGGTAGCTCCAATTTTCGCAAAGGCGACGCGTTCTCGCCCGGTCGTGACCGCGCGGGGGCGCCCGAGAGCCGCGGGGCGGGCCTTCCTGCCGCACCGCCGGAAGTGCCCTCCCGCCGGCCTCCCCCGTGCCGCGCGAAGATGGCGCTGGAAGCCGGGGACATGGAAGACGGGCAGCTTTCCGACTCGGATTCCGACATGACGGTCGCACCCAGCGACAGGCCGCTGCAGGTGCCGGTGAGTGTGAGGGGCGGGCGGGTGATCGTGGGCTGCGCGCGGAGCCCGGCTGCGGGGCCGGCGCTGGGCGGCCGGGAGGGTGGGGTGTCGGGCTTCCCCCAGCCCGGAGCGAGGAGAACGGGCTGCTGGAGCCCGCGGCGGCCGTCAGGGTTGGGCTGGAGTCCCCTGGCCGAGCTCGTGGAGGAGAGGTGACGGCTTTTACGGTTTTCCCGCTCCGGCGCCGCTAGGATTTCAAGAAAGGGCGGATTTTGCTAAAAGTGTAGAACCTGGGGGCATCGGCCCGAAACAGCCGCTGGTGCTTATTTTCGCCCTGAGCAGATAGGGAAACCGAGGCCCAGGAATGAAGTTCATCACCCGTTCGGAGACCCTGTCTTCTGTGTTTCCACCGAGTCTGGCTTTTTCATGCGGTACCGTGACACTAGGTTTTGTATTAGCTTCCCAGCTTTCTAAGTGGGAATTTGTCTTGACTGCCTGACTAGGTAGCAATCTCTTTGAGAGGCCTTTGGTGCCAGGCTGCCTGCATTCGAGTCCTGGTGCGGCCACTGTGCAGGTTTGTTCAGCCTTACTGCTTTTTTTGTCCCTATCTATAGAATTGGCACGATATGCCGCCGATGGGGTTGTTGTAAGGATTCTATGGCGCATACCACGCAGAATAATGTCTGACATATGTTAGCTGTGATTATTAGACGATAGAAAGGCTATCTTATTGACTTAAATCATCCCTCATCCCCATTTCTAGCACATAACAGGAACTCAGCAAATACTTGGCTTAGTGTTCAGTACAAAAAGCAAAGACTCCTTTTGCATATAAACATCTTAGGAAATTAGTACCAAGATAGTGTTTTTCAGTCTCTTTCAGGTGGTTTTACGTAAATTGACCCATGACTTGGTAAACTTAATGCCATGGACTCTGCAGTTTTAAAAGTATTATTTCAGAGATATCTACCTAAAGGAGTTTGCTATCTGATTTAAAAGGAATATGACTACCGAACCATATGTGTCCAAATACAAGATAAGTATCTTTGGAAAGAAAGAATACAAATTTAGTTTTGTTTTTTTGGTTTTTTTGAGACAGAATCTCACTCTGTTGCCCAGGCTAGAGAGTACCCTGGCATCAGCCTAGCTCACAGCAACGTCAAACTCCTGGGCTAAAGCAATCCTTCTGCCTCTGCCTCCCTATTAGCTGGGACTACAGGCATGCGCCACCATGCCTGGCTGTTTTCTATGTATATTTTTAGTTGCCCAGCTAATTTCTTTCTATTTTTAGTAGAGATGGGGTCTCCCTCTTGTTCAGGCTGGTCTCGAACTCCTGAGCTAAAACAATCCAGCTGCCTCGGCCTCCCAGAGTGCTGGGATTACAGGTGTGCGCAACCACGCCCAGCCACAAATTCCATTTTAACTCCTAGTAATAATTATTGGGTATGTCATTCTCTTTTTGGCAATAACTGAAAAGGTTAAAGTCTTTTGAAGGTGAGAATTAAGAACTTTGGTAATTTTTTAGAAGGAGATCTTAGAATTAAGGGTTGTATTAGCAATAGAGATAAGAATTTGTGGCTTTAAGCCAGGCTCAGTGGCTCACACCTGTAATCCTAGCACTTTGGGAGGCCGAGGCAGGAGGAGGAGCTTGAGCTCAGGAGTTGAGACCAGCCTGAGCAAGAGCGAGACCCCATCTCTACTAAAAATAGAAAGAAATTAGCTGGGCAACTAAAAATACATAGAAAAAATGAGCTGGACATGATGGTGCATGCCTGTAAGTCCCAGCTACTTGGGAGGCTGAGGCAGGAGGCTCGCTTGAGCCCAGGAGTTTGAGGTTGTTGTGAGCTAGGCTGACGCCAAGGCACTCTAGCCCAGGCAACAGAGTGAGACTCTGTCTCAAAAACAAAAAGAATTTGTGGCTTTAAAATTGACAAATTCCATGTGGAACTTCAAAAAAATAAGGACTGGATTGGTTTCAGACATGTCTTTGCAGATCAGTTCTGTTTCAGAATGGTCCAGTTGCATCTCTAAAAAATTTTTTTAAAATAGCACATGATAGGTGCAGTTAATGTGCTTTGTGGAATTGATTGTGTTTCTTTTCACTTGCAGAAAGTACTAAGTGGGGATAGTGCTGTGAGGACCTTTCAGAGTACTGCAACAGCGTGTGCACCAGTGTCCCATTATCGGACTGTTAAAAGTGTGGATTCAAGTGAAGAGAGTTTTTCTGATTCAGATGATGATAGCTCGCTTTGGAAACGCAAGCGACAGAAATGTTTCAACCCTCCTCCTAAACCAGAGCCCTTTCAGTTTAACCAGAGCAGTGAGAAACCACCTGTTGCTGGAGGAAAGAAGGTTAACAACATATGGGGTGCTGTGCTGCAGGAACAGAATCAAGATGCAGTGGCCACTGAACTTGGTATCTTGGGAATGGAGGGCACTATTGACAAAAGCAGACAATCCGAGACCTACAATTATTTGCTTGCTAAGAAACTTAAGAGGGAATCTGAAGAGCATACAAAAGAATTAGACAAGGAACTAGATGCATATATGCACGGTGGTAAAAAAATAGGATCAAAGGAAGAGGAAAATGGGCAAGGTCATCTCAAAAGGAAACGACCTATCAAAGACAGACTAGGGTCCAGAGTAGAAATGAACTATAAAGGCCGATATGAGATCACAGAGGAAGATTCTCAAGAGAAAGTAGCTGATGAAATTTCTTTCAGGTGAGCATTTAAATTTGACCACAAATGAGCACTTGACCAAATAACATCTATTTGCAGGAAATAAAATAGACTGCAAATACATTAATAATGATGTTCCTTCTTGAGATTATTTTTTTTTAACTTAATGGAACTAACTCAGGGCTTATTTAGTTATATGAATACATTTGTGTTTTCTTAGATTTGGACAGGCCTGAGAGGATAATTTTGAAGACTTTTATGAACTTTTAAGCAACTCTTTGCATTTAGTACCCTAGAGCTCTTTAACACCTTAAGGACCGCTCATGAGTTTTCTCGTTTTTCACTGTAGTTATGATGATTTAAATAACATGCAGTTTGCCCAGAAACGTGCAGTCCCTGGTGTATGTCTTAGAGATTTCTATGCGGTACGAGAGGTGTTAAGATAAACATCTTTTTATTTATTTATTTATGGAGACAGGATCTTGCTCTTTTGCTCAAACTGGAGTGCTGTGGCATGATCACAGCTCACTGCAACCTCAAACTTCAGGGTTCAAGTGATCCTTCTTCCTCAGCCTCCTGAGTAGCTGGAAGTGCCACAATGCCCAGCTAATTTTTAAATTTTTGTGTGGGGGTTGGGGGTTCTCTTTATGTTGCCCAGGCTGGTCTCCAACTCCTGACCTCAAGCCATTCCCCTGCCTTGCTCCCAATGTGCTGGGATTACAGGTGTGAACCACTGTGTCCAGCCAAAACATCTTTTTAAATCATGTATTTTTTTTAGTGTTTTCAAGCATTTGCGACTTTTTAAACATAACTTTGAGGTATATTTTATATATGATAATATTCACCCCATTTCTAGTGTGGATTTTTTAGTAAATTTATCATGTTTTATAACCATCACTTTTAAAACATTTCCATCACCCAGTAAGGTCCCTCATGCCCATATGCCAATTTATAGTTAATCCCTGTTCTCATCCCAGACAACTGCTAATCTCCTTTTTTTTTTTTTTTGAGATAGAGTCTCACTCTGTTGCCCGGGCTAGAGTGCTGTGGCGTCAGCCTAGCTCACAGCAACCTCAAACTCCTGGGCTCAAGTGATCCTTCTTCCTCAGCCTCCTGAGTAGCTGGGACTACAGGCATGCGCCACCATGCCTGGCTAATTTTTTCTATATATTTTTAGTTGGCCGATTAATTTCTTTCGATTTTTAGTAGAGATGGGGTCTCACTCTTGCTCAGGCTGGTTTCAACCCCACTTCAGCCTCCCAGAGTGCTAGGATTACAGGTGTGAGCCACCATGCCCGGCCTAATCTACTTTCTGTCTGTATAAATTTGCCTTCTCTGGATGTTTCATATAAATGGCATTATAGAGTATGTGAACTTGTTTCTAGCTTCTCTCACTTAGTGTAATGTTTTTGAGATTGATCCATGTTGTGCAGGAATCAGTACTTAATTCCTTTTTATTGTGTGCATGTATATATGTATATGTCCATATTGAATGGATATTCCACTTTTTGGTTGTTTTGAATATGGTTACGAACCTTAACATCCAAATCTTTAAACATACACGTTCATTTCTTTTGGTAAATGACCTAGGAGTAGAATTGCTTGGTGTGTGTGGTCAATTTACAGTTCATGGTTTTTTTGTGTTGGGTATTTTATGTTTGTTTGTTTGTTTGATTGTTTTTTGAGGCAGAGTTTTGCTCTGTTACCCAGGCTGGAATCCAGTAGCATGGTTATAGCTCACCACAGTCTCGAACTCCTAGGCTTAAGTGATATTCCTGTGTCAGCCTCCCAAGTAGCTAGGACTACAGGCATGTGCCACTGTGCTTAGCTAATTTTTTTTTTTAGAAATGAGGTCTGGCTATGTTGCCTAGGCTGGTTTTGAACCCCTAGCCTCAAGTGATCCACATGCTTTGGCCTCCCGAAGTGCTGGGAATACAGGCATGAGCCACTAGGCCGAGCCATATAATTCATTTGTTTTTAACAAGTTCAGATTTTAATGAACATTTTTATTAGCTCTAAGTCACTAATCAACAGTGTCATGAATTTGAAAACAAATATGGTTCAAGAGTAATAGGGTAGGAAAACAAGTATTTACTTTCTAGGTAAGCCTATCTCAATACCAGTACTAGATTTTTTAAATACCGGGGAAGTTTAGAATTTGAATGCTGGAGAGGAACTTAGAGATTTTGTAAACGAAAACCTTCATTTTATTGATAAGGAAACCAAGGCTCGGTAGTTATATATGGCTTGCCCAAGGTCAAATATTCAGTTAATATCAGACCTGAAGCTAAACCCTGGTCCCTTTGTTCCTAGTCTAGTACTCCATCCACAATAATGCACTGCTGCCTCTTGAGAAGAAACAAGGATGCCAGGTCTGATTAGGGAATTGGTAAGGCTCTGCACTATTAA
Source organism: Cheirogaleus major (assembly GCA_963574435.1). Lineage (NCBI taxonomy): Eukaryota > Metazoa > Chordata > Mammalia > Primates > Cheirogaleidae > Cheirogaleus > Cheirogaleus major. The sequence continues at coordinate 2,516 of CAUYPO010089137.1, read as the reverse complement.
TTCTCCTTCCCCTCTCAAGAGTGTGGGCTCTGATGTTAAAAGAGTTACTTATGATACCTGTGTTTTTAATCTCTCAGTAATAAAGTGAAAATAATAGTACCTATCTCATAATGTTGAGAGAATTAATTGGCATAATGCATATTTAGTTCTTAGGCTTGTGCTAACTGTAACCATAATAAGCCATCAGTAAATATTAGCTAGTTGTATTTTTTGTTTTGAGGCAAAGAGTCTATGAGGAAAGGATTCAGTCCATTTTAAAGCTCCCAGACATCTCTGGAGTTGGGAGAACTAACTTTTAGGCATAATAATTCAAAGCATAGTATATGTCTGTTATTTGTTTTGACAGTAGACTGGTTTTATCTTCTTTTGCATTTAGGCTTGCATTCACCTTGCTGAATGTGCACATTTATTTTGAAATCTGCCATAATACAGTAAGGCAGATAAAGAAGCAAAGAATGAGATTTGAGATGGAAACTTGAGGTTCCCATCTCCTTGTGTGACCCAGGGTTAGGGATGTTTACTTGTCAGTGATTCTAAGGTTAAATATGGAAGATTTAGAAAAGCAAATGTTATTAGAATCAGATTTTGATTCTAGTTGAGGACTTCAACTTTGTACAACAAATAAAGAGATTAATTTTACTTTATTTGTTCCTAATTAGGTTACAGGAACCAAAGAAAGATCTGATAGCCCGAGTAGTGAGGATTATTGGGAACAAAAAGGCAATCGAACTTCTGATGGAAACTGCTGAAGTTGAACAAAATGGTGGTCTCTTTATAATGGTAAGACTACGCCACTGTTTTTGCCTTGCTTATCATATGCTTTTGTTTTTGTTTTCTTTTTACTCCATTAACTTGCCTGTGTTGGATCTCTTATCATACATTATTACAGTTACAGTGTGTTTCAGATTTTAAAAAACATCAACGATGAAGACTGAATAAATCCAGTATAGTTGTTTTTACAACTGATACTTTCCTTACAAAAAACATAGATAAATTGTAGCCTGTTGATGTGCAGTCAACAACACATCTCTTACATAATTCATTAAAGGTAGGAGCTGAAATTTTAAGACAACAGAGTCTAAGGAAGCCTGGAAGCTCAGATTTTTTTTTTTTTGAGACAGAGTCTCACTCTGTTGCCCAGGGTAGAGTGCCATGGCATCAGCCTCGCTCACAGCAACCTCAAACTCCTGGGCTCAAGCAATCCTCCTGCCTCAGCCTCCTGGGTAGCTGGGACTACAGACATGTGCTACCATGCCCGGCTAATTTTTTATACATATATTTTTAGTTGTCCAGCTAATCTCTTTCTATTTTTTTAGTAGAGACTGGGTCTCGCTCTTGCTCAGGCTGCTCTCCAACTCCTGAGCTCAAACGATCCTCCTGCCTTGGCCTTCCAGAGTGCTAGGATTACAGGCATGAGCCACCACGCCCGGCCTGGAAGCTCAGATTTTGAGGATATGGAGTTTTGGTGCTTTTTAAAAAATTGGGCAATGAACATTCTATGCCACAGAATGAGTGTTTCCTGTATGCCTTTTTTGAGTTTTAGGTGTGTAACTTAGTAACTGAAATTTGGCTAAATTATTTGACTCCATACAGTCTCCTTGGCTGTAAATTGGGGATTAATCCTGTTTCATAAGGATTAGAGGAGACGATACATATAAAGTACTTATCACAGTTCCTAGCCCTTAGCAATGGTAAACACAAGTGTTATTTTTGGTGCATTTAATTCATGCATTCATGAAAAAGAGGGCAAAAAAAATATTCTTGTGTATGAAGCACAGATATGTATACGGTATTTCTAGGTGAATTAAAATTAATGATAGAGGTGAAGGGGGGGGATCTAAAAAGCATCCTGGGGTGGAGGAGTGTTAATGGACAAAAAAGTCAAGAAACACTGTTTACTGCTTGAGAATGACAGAAAGAAAACTCTGGGTGGGCCAGGAGTAGGGAAACTTTTCATGTTGGAAGGCCACATTAATTTAGCTGTAATCAAATAAGGCCTCATTCAAGAAATTTCAATTAGATATACTTAAAAATGTACATTATTTTGTAAAAAATCTAACTACTATGTACTTAATGATTTCAAAAAATGAAAATTATTTGTTAATTTTAAAGTTAACCTTTTAATGACTTTGTTATGTCTGCTTTTTGTTGGAATGCATTTGAATATTTGAATGCAGCATGGAGGTCTGCAGTTTAAATTATCTTCTAGATGAGTATCAGTCATTTGTGACCTTAAGGACATCTTGATTTGGGTTAGGTAAGAAAATGAAGATTCACAGCAATGAGTGATTGAAAAGCAAGCAAGCATTTTTTTTTTTTTAATTTATTTTATTTCAGCATATTATGGGGGTACAAATATTACGGTTATGTATATTCCCACGCCCCCCTCCCCCCTCGAGGCAGAGCCTCAAGCATGACCACACCCCATACATTGCACATCTTACTCATTATGTTTGTATATACCCATCCCCTCCTCCCCCCTCCCACCCGCCCAACACCCAACAAATGTTATTCCT
>CAUYPO010089135.1:0-16699 GCA_963574435.1 Cheirogaleus major | reverse complement strand
ATCTCAAGAATGGAAAAACAAGCACCACATGTACTCACCAGCAAATTGGTATTAACGGATCAACACCTAAGTGGACATGTAGGAATAACATTTGTTGGGTGTTGGGTGTTGGGTGTTGGGTGTTGGGTGTTGGGTGTTGGGTGTTGGGCGGGTGGGAGGGGGGAGGAGAGGATGGGTATATACAAACATAATGAGTAAGATGTGCAACGTATGGGGTATGGTCATGCTTGAGGCTCTGCCTCGAGAGGGGAGGGGGGCGTGGACAATATACATAACCGTAATATTTGTACCCCCATAATATGCTGAAATAAAAAAAATAGAAAGAAAAATAAATAAATAAAAAATAAAAATAGTTAAGATGGTAAACTTTAAAAAAAATAAATAAATAACTCTTTATCCGCACTTAGGGTATACAATCCTACAATCACACTAACTTTTAACAACCCCCCACCAAGCCCTAATTTCCCTCCGTAGCCAGCTTACATTCTATGGCCCACCATTATAATCTCTTCTGTATACCACCTCACCCTTCTCACTTTTCATTGTACTCACCTGGGAAAATTCAACCTCACTAAAATCAACTTTCCATGGCCTCTCAAGTATCCAGAAGCCAAATATCATCAGTGTTTCCTTGGTCAAATTTTTTCATCACTAATGCTCTTCCTATTGGCAGCCCAAGTGGCTTGAGAGCCAGCATATCACTAGTAAGAAACAGAATGACTGATACTTTTAAAGGAAAGATCATTAGCTAAAAAACCTGAATGGAGCTCTACTCCCAAATCTGCCTCCAGCTAGCTGTGTGAGCTTGGAAAGTAACTTAACCTCTTTGGGATTCAATTTCCTCATTTATTTATTTATTTTTCCCTTTTTAAAAAACTTTAATTTAATTTTTTTAAATTTCAGGGTATTACAGGGGTACAAACACTTTGGTTACATAAATTGCCTTTCCACTGCCCGACAAGCATGCCCATGCCCCTGAAAGCACGCACCACATCTCTCATTTATAATATGAGGGTTTTTGTTTGTTTGAGACAGAGTATTGCTCTGTCATCTGGTTAGAGTGCAGTGGCATCATCACAGCTCACAGCAACCTCAAACTGCTGGGCTCAAGCGATCCTCCTGCCTCAGCCTCCCGAGCAGCCGGGACTACATGTGTGGGTCATCAAGCCCAGCTCATTTTTCTATTTTTAGTAGAGACAGGGTCTCGCTCTTGCTCAGTTTGGGGTCGAACTCCTCACCTCAAGGGATCCTTCTGTGTCAGCCTCCCAGAATGCTCGAATTACAGGCATGGGCCACTGTGCCCAGCCTAATATGAGATTCTTAATCTTTCAAGCTCCAAAATGGTGAAGACATTGGGGAGTCAGTATGAACATGGGGCTATGAGTAAATGCTTTTTGAGCAACACGTAGATGTGTTATCAAGTTGGTTGGCCACTGCCACAGGTGACTCCTGCTCAATGTCACTGGTATCCTTTGAGAATTCTGGTGAGATTCATCTGAGAATGGTGACTGGGGGTATACATGGGGGAAACATTTATCCACTGGTTCCCAATACGTAAGGGTGGCCCTATGGGCAGTGACTCCCAGCACATCCGGGTTATGCATGTGTGAGTCCCTCAGGCTCAGGGCAAGGCACTGTGACGACGGCCCCTGTGAGAAGCTGACCAAAGCCTGCTCTGACCTGCTCACCATAGCAGCAGCTGGAACAAAATGTGGGGCTTCAAGAATCTGTAGTTATGCACAGAGGTGTCTCCAGCAGACACTGTCCTAATAAGCGTGGTTTCTACAGGAAGCCGAGAGCTAAAGAATGCAATTGTGGCTTTTGCTTTGACTATGGATCACTGTCCCGTAAGCTCATGTCTTCACCTGAAAAATGGAGAATAACATACCTATCTCACTTTCTGGGAAAAGCTTAAAACCAGAATGCTGCCATCTAGTAGTTTTAGGAACCTTTGGTAATATTTAAAGACAGGAATAAGCTATTGGGTCATCAGCTCCTGCCTGTCCCAGCCCCAGTTGCAGATTCTGAAGCCTTCAACGTACAGATTCAGCTCTGCTCAGAAGCTCTGCTACATATTGGAGTCCACGGTTTTCCCTGTCACCCACAATCCCACCTCTTGCTCCTCTAGCTACCCCTGCCACTACAGTGTTATGTGCGGGCTTCTGCCTGGTTTCCAAATGTGCCTTCCAGTTTCCTGAAAGTGAGGTTCCAAAGTCTTCCCAGCCCTTATGAGCCACCTCTTCCAGGGGGTGCTGGGCTCTGTGTACACAGCACAGGTGAATAAGGTCCTGCAGTATGATAAGGTCCTCAACATACTGCCCAGACAGAGATTACTCCTATGGTGTCCTCACCAACCAGTGCAAATGGCAAAAGCCCATATAGTTAAAATAATAATAATAATAATTGCTATATTTGTTAAATTCCTACTTATGCTAGGCCTGGTACCAAGTGCTTTATGTGAATTCTCTCATCTAATCCTCACCATAGTACTGTGAATAAGCTTTATGCCCATTTTGCAGAAATGATGCTCAGAAAAGGAGTTTACCCACAGTCACCACCCAACTAGGAAGTGGTAGGATGAGGATCTGACCTCATGTCTGTGTGATCACAGAGCCTCTGCTCTGTCCTAACCACTGTGCCACGCTGTCTCTCCAAGGTGGATCCCAAATTTGCCATTATAAATCAGCCTCCTTGTCAACCTTCTGGAACCAGTCCTATAGCCAGCTCCGCCTCCTATGCATGGCTTTGCCCAGACCTGGCTTCCCATCCTCTTCCTGTTCCCAATAACAAGTAGTTAAGTCTACTATTAACAAGGTTTTCCAAGGAATTCTATACTGACTGGACCTGGAATCTTTTTGTGGCACATTATATTGCCCCATCAGTCATTTGACTTGGGCAGTCTTTTGAAGTTAAAATTTATTATAAATTCCTCATGTGTTCTTTGAATTAGGATTAAATCTCAGATTGTTATCAAGTTTCTATAATGAGAAATATATGCCCAAAGCCAGGAATCGTAAAAGAGAGCAAGGGGAAGAGTAGAATGTGGTTCAGGGAATAGACTGAATTGGGGTTGAAATAATGGCAAGTAACTTTAAAGGCAAAGCATTGTCCTGAAATACTAACATTGAAAATCATTTTTCTTTTCAAGAATGTGTTTCTGGCTTTCCCCACGTTGTATATAAACATGACAGGGAGAAAGATCCATTGACCATTATTTTTACACCTGCAGACACACTCTCAAGCTTCTATACATTTTTCAAGTCCTGAATGCTTAAGGAAACACACCTTGGATGACTGGTTGGGTGTCTCCAAGGAAGAGGCTGTTTATGTCTGCTGCCTTCTGAATCTTCAGACTTGGAGCACCTTATTATCATGACCCATAATTTCTTTCTCATTTACAATTCTCAGCAAGATCTCCACTTGATGTTTACACAGACCCTGCACTAATCCACAGGAAAACAGTTTCTGCATTCAGTGTACAAAGTGATCTTGCTTAAGCTCCAAAATCAATTAGTACTTCAAGACTTGGGAAAATATTATCAACAAAGGGACAGCCATCCAAGGAAAACAGAAAATAAATTCCTGCAGAGAAAATAAATGCCATCAGTTTTCAGTCATTCACAGCAATAAAATTGATTAAATTCCTCACAAATATGAGCTGACAAAGCAGTGGGGATGTGATAATGAAGGTCTCACAACTTCACAGTGACTTCGCCTCCTAGATGCCAGCAAGGATGCCTAGGTCCTTTTTATTACCATTGGGAGGAAAGGAAAAGTATTAAGATCGATAGTTCAATTCTCCTTTATCTCTCTTAACTTTCCATGTATGTTATAAATAACTATATTGCTAAACAAAGCACAGTGTAGAATTTAAGAAAAAGAAATGCACCTAAAAATGAGACACACCTCCTCACTTTTCAGAATAGCATATTCTATTGCAAACAAAAGACACTTTCGTACTCACATAGCCACATACCACCACTAATGTAGTAGCTGAAATGGAAAACAAATATCTAAATTCTCAAACTATTTCTGCCCCTGTTCCCCTGTCCTTTCTAACAAATAACCTCCCTGTATTGATTTCCCTATTTATAAAAAGGTGATAATTATTTCTAACTTACTGCAGAAAAGTAGAAGACAAGGCATGCTTCACAACAAAAGGTATTTTTAAAGACCTTGGAAAATAACAGCCTTCTTTTTTGGAAAAGATTATTTCTATTTTATGGAGAAATACTTTACTAATAGTGAGCTTGTCCAAAGAAAGATTTTTATAATCATAAAAAAGAAAAACATGTTTGAACATGGATGCATTTACCTTCAGGGTATCTTTGAAGTATGCAGTTACTAATGATAAAAATTTCAAAGAAAATATGTTATATAATAGGAGCAATGAATAACACATTGAGCCAAGGGCCCACAATCCTATTGTATGTTGTAACAATTTTTCTTCTGGCACCAAGGAGGAAGGGGTACCACATCACAGCGAACAAGTTAAACATTCTGGGTTTTCTCCAGAGCCATTGGAAAAGGCTTTCTTGCCCCCTTCTGTCTCCATCACGTCACACTCTGCATTGATAAAGTAACACTAGATATGATCACGGTTCTTGCCCAAGTGCTTTCCTCCATGCTGAGGCCCACTGGAGGGAGGGACTTCAAGTAATGAAGCATGAAACTTGCTGCTACTTCCTTTATTTTATTTATTTATTTTTTGAGACAGAGTCTCACTGTGTTGCCCGGGCTAGAGTGCCGTGGCGTCAGCCTACCTCACAGCAACCTCACACTCCTGGGCTCAAGCGATCCTCCTGCCTCAGCCTCCCGAGTAGCTGGGACTACAGGCATGCGCCACCAAGCCCAGCTAATTTTTTCTATATTTTTAGTTGGCCAATTAATTTGTTTCTATTTTTAGTAGAGACAGGGTCTCACTCTTGCTCAGGCTGGTTTCGAACTCCTGACCTTGAGTGATCTGCCCACCTCGGCCTCTGAGAGTACTAGGATTACAAGCGTGAGCCACTGTACCTGGCCCCTTTTTTGTTTTTAAACATTCCAACCCTAGACTCATACAACCAAATGAACTGCATTTTTCAATGGAGTCACTGGAAGCCAATATCCTTATTTCAAAGGTGATGCTCAAAGCTGTTTTTTTTTGGAAATGCCTTCAAAACCAGTTTATGAGCCTTTTAAGCAAAATGACCTCATCACTCATGACTCCAAAGAAGTAAACAGACACAGCAATTGCCTTGTAGACCTTTATAGTCTACTATGTGTTATTCCCATCTCATCCTGATCACTGCAAGAAATATCTCCAATAAACAATCCCCAGGAACTCCCCAGGTATAACTTACTGCAATTACGCAGCTGCGATCTAAAGTAGCACTGTCCAATAGAAATATAATGTAATATTTAAATATAATTTAAAATTTTCTAATGGCCACATTTTAAAAAGATAAAGAAAACCCATTGAAATTTTAATAATATTAAATTTAATTTAAATTTTAAATTTTTAAATTAAAATATTAATTTTAATAATATGCTTATTCAACTTAATATATCAATAAATATTACCATTTCAACATATAATTCATATAAAAAGTTACTGAGATATGATTTTTCATTTTTACATATCATGAAATTCAGTATTTTACACTTGCAGCACATCTCAATTCAACTTCGGCACATTTCAAATGCTCAATAGCCATGTATGGCTAGTGGCCACCTGTTTGATGGCACAAACCCAGGCCCCTTTTCTCCCCTGAATAATGAAGGCCAGGGCACTATTTAGCATTGGATTAATGAGTTCTTGCCATTTTCTTAATTCCTTTAACTTATGAGTGGATGGCTATGGTACAAGAACACTATTTACAACACTGGGCAGAGTTTGGTGTTCTAACAAAGAAAATCTTAAAGTCAATCCAACACCAGAAAGCACAAAAATTAAAATAGAGATGGTAAAGAAAGATCCAGAGGCACCAACGATTCTGCCTCTGGTTGGCCTCTGTCTCCAGGCTAGCTTGGATCCGGCTGCATGCGGCCTTCTCAAAGCTGAGAAAAGGCCAAAGACAGCTTTGAAAAGGAGGGGTTTGTCTATGTCGAGGAAAAACAGAACCTGTTATCTCAGTTATCTAATAATTCACAACCCAAACATGCTGAAAACAAAGGAATAACAAGAGGCAAGGACCGGGGGACAGCAGGGGACCTGAGGGGCCAGAAGACAGGAATGGCATGCTTAGGACCAGTAGGGGAGAAAGGAGAGGAAACTGAAGACTCAGGAAACGCCTCTGAAGACCCTTACTTTCATTATCCTGGGAGACCAAGGCAGTCAGGCCCCTCTGCATCCTCAGCAAGAGTGCAGACTCCCTGGCCCGGACCTGTTTTCAGAGGCGCTTCATGTCTGTCACGTGGGATGGAGGCATGTCCTTTAGGGGGAGCCACACTAGCCACCATCAAGATTTGCCATCCAGAAGCTGCCAGGTCAATGAGCACAGGACAAGTGTGATGAGCCCCAAGTTCCTGGGCCTCGAACTGGGGCGTCTCACAGCTCAGCAAAGTCCTGCCACCTCCACAGGCAGTTGAGAGGAGCCACAGCTTGTGCCTCAAGATCCAAGTACTGATGGGTGATCCCTGTTTGTTTTGCTATTTTGGGGGAATGAAAGAATGGAGTTTATCTCCTTTAAAGAATTTTAAATTCTTCCATCAAAGAATCAAAAGAGTACAAACCGGAGATTTTGAACTTGAAAAAAATCCATGAAATTTAATTCTATTCTATTCCATGATTTGCCCTTGTTTTAATATTAAAATGTTTTAAATTATTAACCAGCTAAATTGCTTAATTTTCCCTTTTTTATATTCAAGCAAAATGAACATTTCAGGAAGATGCGCCCTGCTTCTCCTGCAGTTTGTGTGCCTCTGTGAACACGGAGGGGGGGGGGGGAAGGGTGCACCGGCCTGGCTGCCACACCCAGAACACACCTTTGCTTTCCTCTTCCCACATCCGTGCACCACTGCGCATGCCCGACATGTCCTGCTGTCAGTGTCCATTCACCTACTCATGTCTCAGCAATCCTTCCAGCCCAGTTTAATTTATACCCATCTTCCCTGGGAAGCCTCCCCCGAGGACCCTCTCTGCCTTCCAAACTTCATCTTTCTGTTCTGACTTGAAATTGTGGTCTGTGCAGGTGTGTGGATGACTCTAGAAACCATGCACACTCCGGCACCTCAGACAGTCCCCGAGTTCTTTGCCAGGCACTGGGCTAGACTAGTGGCCGAACATAGTTTTTGCTCTCCCTCCTTACCATTCACACTCCTATCAGTAACATTTCTCCTTATGCTAAGTGGCTTTCAGCCTGGAGGTCAGGGAATAAACACAGCCCTTCCAAGGGATGGATCATGGCCTCAGACATGGGAAAGGCCTTCTCCACATCGTACTCTCGCCTGGCCCCCCTCCAATCCCCAGGGGAATCTGATACTGTGCCTCACACTGAATGAAAGACCACTGCCACTATGCCAGGTGTTCTTTAAGACAGGAGACCATATCTTATTTAGCTTCGGATCTCCCCAGCACTAATACATTGTTTGAAATAAAATATAGAGTCATGCTTGTTAACTAATTCTTGTTACCAAAAAGAAAATGATGAGTGGTCAGTGACCTTACCTGGTAACAGCCTGATGACCACAACTGCTACGGACACCAATCAAGCCACGACCTCCGGAATCACAGATGTGAGCTGCACATACTGTACACGAGGCATCTTTGGGGACTGGGTTTATATCGAACCCCACAATTCAGCCTGTGCTATTGTTTCTGGACTTGAGAAGGACCTTCTAAATGGGACACTAAAGTGGGACTTTAAAATGGCACCACACCACCAGCATCGTCAGTCCAAACAGAGCACCTCCTTCACCCCCTACCCCCCCTTCTTTTATACTTTTAACTAATTGGTGTGTGTCTGAACATGTCATCAGATCACAGGCTGTTTTAAGGGTACATATATAACTTTTTTGGTAGCTTTCACAGCAGTAGATGTTATTTTTAATGGTTAAATTTTTTAAAACAACACTTATTTAAATATATAGATATAGATATAGATGTATATACACACACACAATTTTAAAAGTGCTCTGGGATGGAAAGGATTTGAAAAAATGAAAGAAAGAAAAAGAAAAGGCACTGCTCTTTGAATAATCATCCTAGGAGAGACAGATTAGATGTGGCCCATACTGGGAAAGGAAAATACAAAAGAGATCATAGTGATTATAGTTGGTTAAAAGTGAAAACCACCGGAAAGGAATAAACCTGTGGTGCCAATAATCTCTGAAATATTTTCTCATTAAGGAAACATGAAAAAAGAGCCCTACAAGGTTAAGGATTGTTCTGTAAGAAGGGAACAAGCCTGGAAGGCAGAATTTCTATACACAAGGTTTTGTTGATGCTTTGTACCTAACTGCCAAAGTCAGCAAGAGAAGCGACCGGGGATTTTTTTCAATATATTTTTATTCTTGTTTTTAGGCCTGGCGGGGCGAATTCTAGCTTCTGAAAGCAAAGGACAAGAGCAGCCTGTTTGAGGCCAAGCACAGCAGGGCGGTCTCCTGCCAAGAGCTCAGGCACCGGTTCCCAGGCCTCCTCGGAAGAGCAAGTCTCCGATAAACTCCCGGGGAGGAAGGAGACTGCAGTCTTTCCTCAGCTGAATAAGGCAGTGCCTTAAACCAAGTCAGAAAACCACAGCAATCTTTGAACAAACCCAACGTGGAGAGGAATCTGGGACAGAATGCCCACAAAAGCTAGTCCTGGAACTCTCTTATTTTTTGGAGCAAATGCCTTGTTACAAGTATATTCCAAACGTACAAATGGCAGTCACCACTGCCCTCAAGGAGAACCCCACAGAGGAGAGGAAAATGGGAAAGAATTAGACTGCTTTGGTTCTTCAGGAGCTAAAATTTAACCACTCTCATATTTTTTTCTTAACAATACTACTAGGGTAGAATCCTTATTTTTACATTCTAGAAGAGATGAGTATAAACAAGGCACAGATTTTGTTTTCCAACTGATAATATTGGTGGCCCCCTTTGAAACCTAAAGTTGTGTCTTGCATCTACTGCTAAAGACAATGTTAAAAAGATTCCAGCCCCAAAACACCCGCCACGCAATCTACTTTCTGCTGATTCACAAACTCATATTCCTTGTGTGGTCCCCGCTTTCTGCCTCCAGCTGCCTCTGGCCATCTCACTGCTCGCTCCTATTTGCCCTGGAAGAAGAGAAGAAGTGGAGAAAGATAAAAACCCAATCAGCCCATTTCACCACCAGCTGGAGGGGTGGGGTAGAATGAAAGCTAGAAGAGAGTAATCACTGGCAAATACAGTTTTTTCTATGCTGATCCTCACCCAATTCTTAAGGATGGTTGCATATGTATCAAAAAGACACACTGCAATCGATATGCCTCTAGCAGTCAAATAGCTCTTTGTTGCAGTTGAAATTCAGTGAGCTACTTTCTCCCATGTGGAATCCATTCCCAGGGGGGTTTTATAAAAGATACTGTTTTACCTCCCAGGTGACTGAGCAGCCCCCGGCTACATTCTGGCACCACCCAGGGTGACTCTACCCTTTCTGCAGCATTATCAGATGGACTCACCCAGCTGTGGTGGGGGAGGGGATAGGAGCATGGGGTTAGAGCAAGAGACAGCCTAAGTCTAATTCTGACATCAGTCAATCACTTAGCCTGTATAGTCCTCTGTTTCCTCATTTTTTTAATGAAAAGATTATATGAGAATTGTCTCTAAAATTCTTTTCCAGCTCTATCTTTCCAGAACTCTGCTGATCCAGACTTCGTCTACATAGGTACCATGCTCTGAGCTGCCCTGTGTTCCCCTTCGAGATCACAGCCTCTGACAGTGATCATTAGCTTGGCTGTGAAATCGGACAGGCTGACTTTGATTCCACCCCTCCAGTGCGATGGATGACTGGAACAAGTTACATTTCTCTCCAAGCACCTATTTCTTTGTCTAGGAACTGGGGACAACAGTAGTATCTATTAAATGGGTTGACAAGTGTAAAATACGTGGTACAATGCCTAGGATACAGCAAGTGCTCTTGAATTATTGGCTGTTACAATCATCATTATCATCATCATCATCTTTGTAGAGGCATCTGGGATGGACCCTTCTCTCTCCCTCTGCCTATCCGAACTCTAGGCATCCTTCCATTTCCAGCTCAAATCCCACCCTCTCCATGAAGTCTTCCCATGCTACCCCAGTTCATATTTCCCGTCTGCTAGGAAAGGCTATATCAATGCCACACCACCCAGAACAAGCCTTACGCTATTATTCACAATTGCGTCAGACAGCCAGTCCGACTGCTCAATGAGAATGTAAGCTCTTGAAAGCAGAACCTAGAACTTGTATATGTGTATCAATACAGAGATGAGCGCATTGCTCATTACACGGAAGGTGCTCAATAAATACAGGTAAGCTGAGGTTGTATTTTACGGAAAAGTATTAATGCACGTTTCCAGGGTGTCAAATGTGTAGCTGGGGATTGGAGAACTCAATTTCTATAATCATTTAGAGGTTCCTGTGTATTTTTCAGGATGTACAACAAAATTCCTAAGTAGAAGTCCTTCCATGGACTCCAAAGAAAACTAGAGCCAGCCCCTCCTCAAGTTTCAAAGGCTCTCAGGTATAATCCCCATTAAAAGCATCTATTTGTTCTGAGTTGTTCTTATCTTCATAGTCACTCACAAGAGACAATGTTTTAAACAGTTAATTATCCTTATCATTCAGAAGTCCTGGGCCTGCAACAATTGCTTTTCTTGAGGAGGTAAATGGTGATATGGAGTCACTATCACCTGTTTTTCAGAGCAGTCAGCTGAGCCCTCTGCCCTGTGGGCAGGGGACACTAGTGTCACCACAAAAGTATCAGTGTGACCGTCCAAGTTTGTGGTGAATGGTTTTCCCAGGAACAGTAGTAGTACAGGATGGGAGATGATCAGAAAGAAGACTGAAAATTGTCCATCATTCCAGGGTGAATGCATGTAGTAAGTAGAATTACAGCCCCAAAGATCAGAGAAATGAGAAAGCAGAAAAAGGTGGAGAAATTCAAAACATGAGGGGGGCTCAACCCACTGTTGAAGGCTCTGAAGATGGAAAAAGAGAGCCTTCTCTTCTTCCTAGAGAAGGAACAGCCTCTAGAAGCTAGAAACGGCCCTCAGCTAACAGCCAGCAAGAAAATGGGAACCTCAGCCCTACAACCACAAGGAGTTGAATTCTGCCAATAACCCAAATAAGAAGGAACAAATCCTCCCCTAGAGCTTTCAGAAAGGAATGCAGCCTTGCTGACACCTTGATTTTGAGAGCTTGTTTGGAGGTTCTAGCAGGGGAGTGCAGCTACTCATATACCCTTGACGGAAGACGAACGGTCCTCCTCTATCGGGGAAGGTCGTCCTCTTCAACTGAGTGTGCAGCTTCGGGAGGGACACATATGGTGCTGTGAGGGAGGAAGGGGCCACCCGCCTGGACAGCCAGATCAGCTGAATCAACCCTGGTGATCAATGGGGTGACGGATGTCACAACCACATCACCCTCACATCCAGCACCTTGATTTTACCTTGGTGAGACCTGTGTTGGACTTCTGACCTGAAGAACTGTAAGAAAATAAATGTCTTGTTTAAAGCTGCTACGTTTTGTGATAATTTGTTATGGCAGCAATAGAAAACTAGAGCACTGCATTTCCATTAAATAATAAAAATAATCGAACTATATTCCCCAAATATGTAAATTTAGTGCTGCCTTATGCAAAGTAGAATATTTTACATTATTTAAACAAAAAGTATGAATCATTATGGCAGAGAAATTAAATGACATTTAGGCTCTAGATAAGAAATTTGTTAGGAACATTTTGGGTTAACATTGCAAATCAAATTCAAATCAGAAGATTAAGAATAAGCAGAAAATTTGCACATATTCCATGTGTACCCCAGTGGATTTTTAAAAGCCTTTTTAAAGTGGACTGAGCATCTGAAATGGGAGAATAAAAAAGAATCACTAACATGTTAAAGTAAAAAAATATATAGTAAATATGGATTCGACTCAGTAGGTAATCGGATCTGTCACTCAGCTTCTGCATTAGCCCCTAGAAGATCAAATAGCCCATTGCCTACTTTAATGTCATTTTTGGCATCCTTGAACTTGAGTAAGATCAATAATGGTATGAGGTGTACTTTACCGTCATAGCTAATCAGTGTCACTATATCAGTAAAACAAACAGGAGCATACTTGGTATTATTGATATCTGAGTAGTCTCTTTCAAATATAGATATGCATTCTAGTTGTCAGTTTGAATAAAAGAAAATCTCCTATGTGCTTTGCTTTATATGTTAAAATCCTAACCAAGTATAAATATTTATTATAAGAGTAAAATACTTCAATCATCAGTGGTAACTGTTTGCTAATATTATTATATATTTAAGAACTAATATATATGATTGATATTATAATATTATATATACTTAAGAACTTTAAAATAGTTAAAAAATAGAAAAATGAATGAACAGTTAATAAAAGAGAAAGTGTAGCAACTAAGTAACTTTAGGAATAACCTTATATCCTTATGAAACCATAAATAATTCTAAAACTTAAACAATATAAGACAAAATAGATTATATAATTTCAATTTTTCTAGTAGTATTTGGTAAAATAGCATTCATGACGTTAAACAAAATGATCTTTAAGAATCACATTCATCTTAAGTGAAGTAACTCAGGAATGGAAAACCAAATACCACCTGTTCTCACAAGTGGGAGCTAAGCTATGGGTCCGCATGGTCATACAGAGTGATTTAATGGACACTGGAGACTCAGTAGGGGGAGGCTGGGAGGGAGGTGAGGGAAGAAAAATTACCTATTGGGTACAATGTACACTTTTTGGGTGATGGGTACACTAAGAGCTCAGACTTCACCACCATACAATATATCCAAGTAACAGAAACCACTTGTATCCCTTAAATCTAAAATTTTTTAAAAAGAATCACATTTAATTTTTGCTTATTTAATGTCCTTTAGGTCATAAATGTTTCGAAAAAATGAGATAATTAAAAGCAGAATTTGAACTTCACTACCTTAATAATTAATGGTGCAGCAACTACAAAATACATCCAATAGCTTCCATGATAAATCACTTTTCAATTTAAACATAACAAAGAATATAAGAAATACGAAGAAAAGAAAGTATCAGAGGAAGCAATACGGTTCTCAAAACATATTATATTCTCAGTAATCAAACTTTAAAACAAAAGACTGCTTTTAAAAAGAATTCCTCATGGTTTTGGAGACATAAAAGCTAAAAAATGTAAGCAAAAAGTTTGTTGTAATAATTGCTGCAGACTGCTAACCATCTTCAGTTGAAAAAGGAGGATTCCTGACATTCCTAACACCCACTAACAGACTGTTGAATTAGGGAATAAACCACTCCTTCCCTGCTGTTTCCCAGGGCTCCGCAGAGAGTATGGCCCATAGAGGTGTGCAGCTGAGAGTGAATGAATGAGTGAGTGATGAATGGCCATAGGTATTTGCAAATGGTCTGATGAGAGCAATGGGATGAAATAGAAGCCATATGGAACAAAATAAAGACCAAAACAAACAAAAGGCAAACTTGAGACCAAAGGCTGGAAATGGTTTGGCCTCTAGCCATTTAGCTATTGTTATATCCCACAACCTAACAACAATAAAGCACTTACTGTGTGTCAGCAGCTGTTGCAATCCCAACAGTCCTAACAAGTAGGTATAATTTTTATCCACATTTTACAGGTAAAAAAACTGAGGCACCAAAAGTTTTAGTATCTTGTCCAAGATTGCCTAAGTAACAGAATATGAGAGTTGAGTGTTGGACCCAGGAAGTCTGCCCCATGACTGTTACAAACCAGTCCCCCTCTGGGCCTTGATTTTTTCCTAAAATCAGATTATCTTAGATCAGCTTAGATCTTAGATTATTTTTAGCATTTGTGTCCCAAAAACCATGAGGAATTCTTTTTAAAATGATCATCTTAGATGATCTTTCTTAGATCAGATGAACACTTTCAAAAAGCAGGGGTGGTAGAGATAGGTGTAATACAAAAGGTCAAGTTGCCTTTAACTTGATTTAATCCAAATGAACCAAACCTCTGCTCACATAGGAAGCTGCCATGCTCATACATCTCAAGAGGTTTCCCAAAGCCTGCGGGTCTCACAGCTGCCTTCTAATTAGTTCATTATTGATTCTGCTCATCTATACTCAGCAGAATCTTGAGGTCTGAAAAGCCCTGCATAGGTGTTTATGCTCAGACAGGGCTCACCTAGCTACTTGTCCACATGGGAGTCCTAACAATAACACATTCGATCACGTTTGTTTGCACAGTTCACAGACACACTTTAACAATTAGTCTGTCTCTATACATTTTATATCTTTAAATATTTGGTCAGACTGCTGCAGGAGACAGCAGATGTGGGTACCAGATGAGATGCCATGCAATATACGCATTTCCAGCTTGTGGTGACCTGATGTTATTTTAGCCCCTTCTTCTTGCTGTGACTGTGATTTCCAGGTGATTTTTTTCTACACAGAATCTACATTTCATCTCGCTCCATCCTCCAGTGCGGCCTGTCCAACATACCGTTCCTCTCGCCTCACCAGGAATTTTGGCTCCAGTGAGTTCTGAGAGGAGTGTACAATATAAGAAATGGATTCATTTTAGATGTGACCTTTACAATGGAACGCAAAAGAAGAGGAGAAAGTGAACCAAAACAAATTGGAAAGCTTCTTGCAATTTAGTCAATAAACATGCTCAGCTCAATATATATCTTCCATTAATTATAAACTCAGAGAAAGGCCACAGTGCTGTCCTCTCACAGAAGAGTGAAAATAATGATTACCTCATGTTTCTCCTGCTAAAAGTTCAGAATATCAACAAGACAATATTATATCCCAGCACATATTAAGCAATATAATAAAACATTGAAGATCTGATAAGCCTAGGGATTGAGAGGCATTTTTGCCTTAGATTCTGGAATTTTGAATTCAATGGTTTGTCATGGAGAATATAAATGCAAGACTGTTTGGGGGTGGGAGGGCTTTAAAATGTATTAGTTACTGAATTTGGAACTTTTGGTTCCAAAATGGTGGCACAGAAGCAAGCCAGCTTCCCTCCCCAACACAGAAAACGAATAACAAATATCCAGTGCAGAGATTATCACCAGCAATATCCTCGAACTCAAATATGAGGATGAGTCAGTTCCCGGGCCACAGAGAAGTGAAAAAATTCCAAGCACATGGCCAGAGAATCAGATGTCCTTATCTGATATGCCCCTGTCCCCATCCTGCCCAGCACCAAGCACACAGAAAATTTCCCTAGACTCATACTTTCGACGCTGGAAAAAGTGAGATCAGGGTGGAAAACCAGCTTCCCCACCATATGGGTTCTTTGGCAGGAGTCCTGTCCATTCTGCCTGTCCCACAGGAAGCATCAGAAGTGCCTCAGGGAGACATATCCCTTGAGGACAGCAAGAAACAAAGGGGGAGTCAGGACCATCCCCAATCCTGGAAACTCTGCTCTGTAACTCACCCAAAGGAGCTGCCAAATCAGAGCAGTCGTTCAGTAAAATGTATTGGTTATTATTTTCACTCCATAAAATAATCAACAAATTAGTATCTATACCAATAAATTTTAAAGTGATCCAACATACTCTCGGTATAGACATTAACAGATAAAATCTAAAGAGGTGGCACAGATCAATAACTGGCTATGGAAAGGATCATTCCAGTCTCACAGTTTTGAGCCATGTGTTGTTATTTCCCTCTGTGAGAGATGTGCTAAATAAATGCATACTTGCAAAGAAAAAGACAGTGCAGACATACTATCTGATTTATTCACTTAACGGCTTTTCCTAGGCTTTGTCAGAAAGTCATTTAAATGTTTGAAGAACCTAGTGAGACTGGTTTGCTAGCAGTCATATTACTTTGTTCCTGGCAGAGAATTTCTGTAATATTTTAATAAGTCTGCCCATTGCATAAGTACATTTAAAACCTTTAAGGAGCTCTCCCTTTGCCAGCTACCAGTTTTGAAGGGAATTCTATATGTGAGGGAGTAAGGGACATAAGATTTAGAAGAATTAGTTAAAAGTCTTTATTAACTCCATTTGAGATATTAAGTTACAAATAATATTATGACAGCTCAGGTCATAAATGTTAAAAGTTAAGGTTCTGCCATAAATTGCTCTATTCATGTCTAAGCAGAAACGGGCTGTGGAACAGGATTCAGTCAGTGTTCCTCAATGGTGGGGCTGCCGACGTCTGGAGCAGAACACTTCTCCATTGTGCAGAACGAGCCTGACATTGCCGGTGCCTGTTCACTAAGTGGCAACTTAGCCCTCAAGTCACTGTGACAACCAAAACCATTTCTGCACATTTCTAAATACTCCCTGCTCCCAGTCTCAAGTACACAATCTGGGTGAATCCTCCCAGATTGACCGGCACAATTAGAACATTAGTAAGCCATAAGGGCTAAATTGACAGCTGCTATGTTCAAGATTTAGCTCTAACATCCCTCGCCTTACTGGTGCCACTACTGCATGAAGCTGGTTGGCGCGAGTTTATGGAGGTCGAGTAAGCCAGTCGGTTATTAGATTTTGACAGCAGTGCACCGTGTTTCTGTTTGAAGTGGAATTTGTGAATAGTTGCACAG
>CAUYPO010089125.1:0-14089 GCA_963574435.1 Cheirogaleus major | reverse complement strand
GCTCCTGTGCCTGTCAGATTACACCACTCTCATGCCATTGGCTCATCTTCCCCACCTACCATGTTTCCCCGAAAATAAGACCTACCCATAAAATAAGCCCTAGCAGGATTGCTAAGCATTTGTGCAATATAAGCCCTACCCTGAAAATAAGACCTAGTGATGGGTGTGGCTATGCAGTGCATCATTTCATCTCGGAGCGGTAAAGAACACAAGCAGCCCTTCTCATCTGCCCCATGAGAGCTCTAGTGCTCCACATGAGAGATTGGGGCCAATGGTTCTAAAGGAAATAGAGTCGCAAGAAATTCAGGATGGGATTCGGGGTTTGGAGAGTGATGATGATGTTCCAGAAGAAGACGACTTAACTCTATTTGAATAAATGTAGATGGTTGTACTGTACTTAAAAAAAAATAACACATCTGCTGAACATAAGCCCTAGGGTGTCTTCTTGAGGAAAAATCAATATAAGACCCTGTCTTATTTTCGGGGAAACATGGTATTTAACATCTCTCCTTTCACAGAAAAAGCTTGCCAGCACCTGCTCTGGAAGACGATCTGGTTCAGGCATGCAACATACAGTGTGGACAAGCACTGGTTAAATGATCCATGGAGCCCAGCGCAAAACGAAAATGCAAAGCTCTCTGTTGAGAAATTCTTTTTCAAGAGGTAACAGCAGAGCGTAAATCAAGCATGGGGCCCTGTGACTGGCAGAGATGGTGGCATAATTCTTGTTCCAGGTGACAGACCCCAGGGCTGGCTAGACACTATGCCACCAAGATACAGGAATAAGATCCTTTCCAGTTTGCCAATTCTTTGGTACCAAACAAGCTTCTGCTCAACTGAAATCTTACCTGGGTGCCCAACATGTGAAGCAGCATCCATGTGGCTCTCTGCCCCAGCCATTTTATTTCGAAAAGGCCATTAGCAGGCTATGACTCTTGTAATGTTTTAAGGGGTGGAAATGACAAAAAAACAAAATACCAGAATCCTCGAAAACAGCGTTTTCAGGTAACCTGGCAAACAGACGCTTGCTTCGTGGTGACAGAATCAGGCCACCTCGGCCCCGGTTGTCAGCTGTGCTCTCGGCTGCTGCTTTTCCTCTGCCGCAATTATTTCAGCTGTCATAATTTATTCATCCCCAGACAGCTCACACGCTGCGGGGCAACCAGTCCAGGCCTCCAGATCAGAAAGGCTGGCAGCCCCAGTCACTTCTGCCCCTTCCCGTCTGCTCAAAATGCCGGCTGCAGAAGGAACACTTTTTGCGCCAATATATTTTTTTGCAAAACAAAACCAAAGTTGGTTTCAAAGCCAAAGTTCTCTGACAAAGATGGCATAAGCTTTCAAGTTCACAACTCTGTAGCTGGAGGAGGGGGCAGAAAATCCCATCAGAAACTAAGTATTTTGTTTTTCTATTTTACAGACATACAAAAATGGCTTCTCAAGCTCCCAAAATGTTCAGTGAATATCCTGCAAAGTTATGAAGCTGTTAACTCTCCCTGGTTTGAAATACACACAGAACACGTTTTATTTACAGGAGATCAGTTGTTGCAACTACAGAGGATGGTGCCTGTGAGGTAAATAACCTCAAACGCAATTATCATGGTCTCTCACAAAACTGGGGGCAAAGATAGAATAATTCCATATAGGTTAAGGCTCAGGCCTGTCTTCTTTTCTACTTTGATCCTTTATTTTTGTGCCAGAACAAATAAAAATGCTTAAAGATCTGATAACCAGTTGAGAAGGACAGCCAGGGCATCGAAGGGTAAAAATGTCTTGGGAAAATGACCAAGTGTACAAGACTCCACTGGATATGTCTGTTCATCCACACCGTGGAATAAAAGAAAATTAAGTCAAGGTCTTGACACAACATACATTTAAAGGGAGTTGCTCTACTGCTTAACAACTTTGTCCTGGAGTAGTCACTATTTCTACTTAAAGGTATTTCCGATGGAATCCAGGTGTGGCTCTAGACCACGCCCCTTCCTGCATCTTCTACAGTCGACCCGGCTAGTTCAACCCCTGTGACATTTCTCCGGCCTGCCTGCTTCTCTTCACGCCCTCTACACGTCACTGCTCTGTCCTGGACCAGGACTGGCTGCTCGGTCCCTCTGCTTCCACTCCTGTTCCGATACCCGTTCCCTTTAGCAGCACTGCCTGAGATCTTTCTGTGTGAAATAAATGAGATCATCACATTCCCCTGATTACCACCTTCAAAGGTGTCTCACGGCAACCTTCAGCCATTGCCTGCGAGCCCTGTCTGATCTTGTCCCGCCTGCCTCGTCCTCCCAGCACCCACCGCTGGCCTCCTGGCTCCCGGTTCTGGCCGTGCTGGGCTTGTCTTAAACCCTGAACCTGCTGAGTACTCCTCTTCCTCAGAACTTCCTCCCCACCCCCCTCCACGTGCCTCGCTTCTTCTCGGCCTTCAAGCCCAGCTCAAACGTCACCTCTTATTGTGGGCAGCGCCCCGGCTATAAAGAGCAGCCAGGCTACTCTGTGTGGCGTCGTGCTGTTGGTGCTCTTCACAGCACTTAGCATAGTCCATATGAGGGGTCCTCAGACTTCCTAAACAGGGGGCCAGTTCACTGTCCCTCAGACCGGTGGAGGGCCGGACTATAGTTTAAAAAAAAAAAACTATGAACAAATTCTTATGCACACTGCACATATCTTATTTTGAAGTAAAAAAACAAAACGGGCAAAACCACCCGGCGGGCCGGATAAATGTCCTCGGCAGGCCGCGTGTGGCTCATGGGCCCTAGTTTGAGGACGCCTGGTCTATATCATCTCACTTTCTGAACTGCTTTTCTGGCTTTTTTTCCTGCCTCTTTGAATGGAGACCTGGTCTGTCTCATTCCCTCGTGTCTCGCAAGGTGCCTGGCACACAGAAGACGCTCCACCTCTGCTGAACAGCACATTAACCTGTAGATTATAAATATTAAGCACATGTGACGGTCATAGTTAAATCCTAAAAACAGAGAAGGAAGTAGTTTCATCTATATTAACTCATCCGCCCTTTCAACAGTTCAGTTTTATTGGAGAACATTTTATGCCAGGTACCACACTGGGGCCCAAGGAATACAGAGGTCTAAGACGTCGTGAAAATGTTATATTCTGTATTCAACACAGGCTCTATGAAAAGAATGAGCTACACTACTATTTAGTGCACTTCTATGTGATCCTAGGGATCTGTGGAAAACCCAGACGAGCAAGAAGTTATGCACCATCAGTCCACTCCCCAAAACCCATGGGAAGTGTACGGAGAGTAACTGGGGTTTCCCAGCAGTGTTCCAGGTCCCTTAACCAGTTAAGTCGTCTCTTAACACTTGTGAAACTGGACAGATGTAAAGCTTGGCTCAGTCAGTGGTATGGAATAAAATTTGTTTCCTTGAGAGTTGTTCAAAGCGAAAGCCATCAAGGCAAGACCAGGAGGATGCACGACTGATAGTTTTTGTAACAGACCAGAATTGCCACATCCAAATCAGCAACGCTGATACTCAAACTCTTCAGAACTCAGCTCTGGCCCTCCTTGCAGCCCCAGACTCCTTCCAGAGGTATCCACGATCAAGATAAGTAAGTTCAGGAAGACCGATTCCCCTGCCGAAGGACCCACTCGTCTGACTCATACCCGCACCCCTGGAGTGGAGATGACCAGACCCTCCCCGTCCTCTCCTACAGCCCTGGGCTCAGCTGACCCCCAGGGCAGCCACCGCCAGCAGCAACCTCTTTTCTCACCTCCGTGACATCCACACTGCTTCCCAGACACGCTCCAGTTCAGAGGACCCGACACGGGACCCGTACCAGCACAGTGCAAGCGCCAAGAAAGCAAGAAGGCACCTGCTGTGTTCACCATTAACCACCAGCGCTGGTGCCCAGGACACAGCAGGTGTTCCACAGACACTTGGTAAATAAATTATCTCCTTGCTGAAAAGCCAGGGAGAACTCAAAAACTGCCAGTTGTTAGAAAAGAGGGGTCCTCACCACTGAGCTAAGGACCATGACACCTTCTCTGGTGATACCGGTCGATCCTTTGCGCAAAGTCTTTCTTCTGTTAAGTGTTTAATTCACATTCCATTGGGGACAACACAGCCACTGATTACTTACATATAGTCACAGACAAAATTTACAGGCATGGATTTAAGGCTGTTTTTCTTACAGCACATTCTGCTTCTAACTTCTTAGAAAAGGCCTAAGAATGCTTAATAATTCCTTTCTGAAAGCAAGTCACCAAAGGCCGTAGCAAAGATCTGAACTTCAGGGAGAAAACTTACAAACCACAACTGTGTCACAGCAAGGCCGGAGAAGGGACCGGCTGCTCGGTGGCCTAAGCAAACCACGGAGAGAATAGCGCTCGGAAAGCAGGCAGAAACCCCCACTCATGACATGTCAAAGCCAGGCTGCAGCTGCAGAGTTATAAAAAGCAAGAAAAAGACTAACGGGATTGCCTCCTCCCCCTCCCGCCTTCTCCCACTCAAGGCAGTAATGAAGATTCACGGGCCACACACTGATTAGGGACTCCGCAGACGTGCCTGGCTACAATCCTGGTGCAGGGAAACAGTTAATAGATGAAAAAGGCACAGACTCCCCAAGAATCCACTCGAGCATTGTGAGCAACATTCACCACGTTTTTGTTTTCAGAAACACTGCTTTTTCAATGCTAAGAGCGGACACACGATAAGTTGGTCGCGTTTCTACCTTTTGAGAATTTGAGACAATTTCTCACGTGGAAGCCACACCAATACTCTAAATTATGTCACTAAAATTATTTGGAAACGCGGTCTTTCTACACCAAAGAATATTGCTTTTAATCCAAACATTGGATCACCAAAGCCCTGCAACATATCTCGCTCCTAGTGTAGACAGGACACAAATGTGGATTCGCCGGGGGACAGGTGAGACACACGTGCTCGTTCACTCCATCATGTCACCCCGGCCACAGCAGAAGCACCGGTGCAGACCAGCGACAGCCGCCACCGACAGTCCCTGCGCCCAGTGACCTGGTGACGGGTGTCGGAGGGCCCTCCCCGCCCCCACTCCATGCACCGGCGGGAGACGGAAAGACCCCTCCCCCACAGCGCTTCCAGCCGCGACCACGAGTCCCGCGGGAGGGCGCACCTGTCCCGCCATCCCGGGTCCTGCGAAGGGAGGACGCACCTGTTCCGCAGTCCCGGGTGCCGCCAAGGGAGGACGCACCTGTCCCGCAGTCCCGGGTCCCGCGAAGGGAGGACGCACCTGTCCCGCTGTCCTGGGTCCCGCCAAGGGAGGACGCACCTGTCCCGCCGTCCTGGGTCCCGCGAAGGGAAGGCGCACCTGTCCCGCCGTCCCGGGTCCCGCGAAGGGAGGGCGCACCTGTCCCGCGGTCCCGGGTGCCGCGAAGGGAGGGCGCACCTGTCCCGCAGTCCCGGGTCCCGCCAAGGGAGGACGCACCTGTCCCGCCGTCCCGGGTCCCGCCAAGGGAGGACGCACCTGTCCCGCAGTCCCGGGTCCCGCCAAGGGAGGACGCACGTGTCCCGCCGTCCCGGGTCCCGCGAAGGGAGGGCGCACCTGTCCCGCGGTCCCGGGTGCCGCGAAGGGAGGGCGCACCTGTCCCGCAGTCCCGGGTCCCGCCAAGGGGGGCGCACCTGTCCTGCAGTCCTGGGTCCCGCAGCGCGCCCGGCCCCGCGCGTCACCCACCAGCGCACCTGCGACAAAGGCGCCTGGCCCCGCAAACTTCCTCACCTTTGTCCTCTGGCCGCCGGGCGGGCCGGGCTGCTGCCCCGGCGGGTCGTCGCTCCCGCTGCAGCCGTGTCGAGGTCTCCGGTGGAAGCGAGCGGCGCCCGCGCCCCGAGCCCCGCCCATTGGCTGCCGCCGCCCGCGCCCATTGGCTACCGCCGCACGCGCCGCCCGCGCCCATTGGCTGCCACGGAGGCGCCGCCTCGCCCCGCCCCGCCAGGTGCTCCCAGCAGGTGCTCCCAGCAGGCTCTCCCAGCTGCTAGGCGCTGCGCCCAGGGCGAGCAAAGAGGATCCCCGCCCCCACCGCCAACACACACCCCCTTTTTCGGACTCTCAGAACTTGGACTGAGCCCGTTTGGTAAGCTGAGGCTCCAGGCTTGGCGTTCTGGCTTCCAAGAGGACCCTGCCTGCCGGGGCGCGGGGCGCTGCAGCCCGCAACCAGGAAGTCCGGCAGTGCCACTGCAAAGCCGAAAGCAGATTGCACTTGGAGAAATCAGAATAACTGGATTTCAAAAGGCAACACATTCTGAACTGAGCGGGAAGGTGTTTTCTGCAGATTGCCAGTTTATGCAAAGCGCTCAGCAGTAGTTCCCCGGTACAGCCCTTCGTGATGCCCACCTCTCCTAGGGCACCTTTTGTCACCAGCCGCCGTGAGACCCAGACCACGCTGCACCCCCAGCACTGTCCTCTCCAGCTGACAGCCCCTCCCCCACATACATGGAAGCAAAAAGTGTCCAGTTGGCTGAGTGACAGCATTTTAAGTGAGAGTGCTGGCCAGCCAAAGGCCAAAGTGTGCGTTTTAAAGGAAAATCCAAGGTCTCCTGCTGACTATATTCTGTGTGCACTGAAAGTACTTCCTAATTGTTTCTGGGCAAGAAAACGTTATTAGACCAATTAACAAAGTGAAATAGGCAGGGGATATTAGCCATGTTTTCTGCTAAATCCAAAGTTCCACATACTGCTTTTTGTTTTTTGTTTTGTTTGCAGAGGAAGGAATAGAAAATAGGAACTACACACGGAAAATCGAGGGAGTATGTCTTGTCTGCGCTTGGTAAAACACACTACAGGAATACAGGAAACTGCTTTTAATGTTCATGTTTTTAAAAGGGGATCAGACATCTACTTGCTCATCCAACATTTATTAAGCTCCTCCTGAGTGCCGGGCTCTGTGCTGACAATTTTATATTAGGCTTTTCTGCTTGGCCATTGCCTTTCTAGGGAGGGCAGGATTTAACTCACAGTATATCTGAATCTATGGCCAGTAGCACCTCAATTATTCAGAAGAGTTACTTACAGTGAACTGCTCTGACGGCCACAGCTGTTCAGAACACAGCCCAGACTGGAAGTGGGGAGGCAGGAGGGTCTGGGACTTGGGGTTCAGCAGCCAGAACAGACACCGCCAAGCCCAGAGACACGAAATGACTTCACAGGACTGTACCTGTCCCCCCTCCAAAGGCTGCCTCTCCCTCCTTACACACAATTCTAATGAGTCTGGTTATCCGATTCTCTGCGTAAGGCAGGCAGGAAGCAACCAGTCAGACGGGCTGCCAGATGCCCACAGGGTGACAGCACAGTGTGACAGCCAGGGTCTGCTGGCAGGAAGTCACGTCTGTCAGCCCTGCCAACTCCACCTCCCAGTACTGCTCTCTCGCACTCCCGCCTCTCTCTGACTCCCGCCTCTCTCTGACTCCCGCTCCAGACGCCATGTTGTCTCACTGGATGCCGCGGGAGTCTCTAAACTGTCCCCCACCTTCCACTCTTGTCCCCAACAGGCTATTCTTACAACAGCCACATGTGTCCCTTAAAAAAAAAATCACAAATATGGGCATCTATGATCCTTCTTTAAAACCATACAACGGCTTCCCACTGCGCTGGAGATGGAGTCCACGGTCGCTTTCAGGGTCTCTGAGCCAGCTGCGAGCCGGTCCCAGCTTCTCTCTCCGACACTGCAACCACATTCCCTCCGCCCTGTCTCTGCTCCAGCTTCATCCCCGTGTTCCCAGAACGTGCCCAGCTACTTGCCACCTGAGAGCCTTTGCACGAAGCATTCCCTCCTCCTGAAATGCTCTTCCCTGAAGTGCTCACCTGGCTCAGCCCTCTCCTCCTTCAGCTCTGCGCTGACAGCAGGCTCCTTTGGGAAGGCTTCCTGACCGGCAGCACCCTCCCTTACAGCACCTAGGTCCTTCCTTCATAGTCCTTGCTGCAGCTTGGCATCAAATATTTGGATAATCACCCATTTATTACTCATCTCCTTCACTTATGGTGAGCTTCATAAACTGACAGCAGGGTCTGGTTTTGCTCCTGTACCGTATAAAGAATTTAACCTTGGCCAAAGAGAGGTCTGGTGTCTGCCCTCAGCTTCCGGGAGGTAATCTCTAAGACCCTGGGATGTCCTGCTGGATAGGAGTGTTTCTGCTTGCCCAGGGGCCTTGGTCATACTAGATGGTCTAACAAGGCGATTGAGGGTGGGGACTTTGAGTCACACACTATGAGCTCCACCTCTGATGAGGCTAGAGGTGGAGAGCCCTGGCCCAGTCAACCATGACGGAGCCCCAGTACCAATTCTGGACACCAGGGCTTGGATGGGCTTCTCTGTGCTACAGCCCCATAGCAATCCCAGGAAAGTCATGCTGTCCACGAATCCACGGAGAGAGAACACCTGTAGGCTCCACACTGGACCTTTCCTGGACCCTGCTGTGCAATTCTTCCCTTGTCTGATTCCGGTGTGACTCCTTTACCTGTAATGAACCATATTCACGAGTGTGACCACACTCGGTGAGTTCTGAGAGGCCTGGGAGCAAACTGTCAAGCCTGCGGTGGTCCTATGGACTGTTCTCTAACTGTGCAGTTTCCTACTGCATTTTTAGCAGCAAACATGTTTCCTGACATACAGTAAGTGCTTAATACATTCATTAATGATTAAATTTAATAAGTTACCATGTTTCCCCCCCAAATAAGACCTACCCTTAAAATAAGCCCTAGCAGGATTTCTAAGCATTTGCACAATAGAAGCCCTACCCCGAAAATAAGACCTAGTGATGGGCGTGGCTACCCAGCGCATCTGCACAACCCATGCATTTCGTCCCGGAGCGGTCAAGAACACGAGCAGCCCTTCTCATCTGCCCCATCATGACAGCTGCTCTCCCAGAGGTGACCGGAAAAGTGCGGGCAGCCCCACCAACAAGGTCGGCTCCCCCTGTCAGGTCCCGGCCATCCTGTGCGTGCTGCAAGCTGAGGCTTTGAGGGGAAAATAACACGTCCCCTGAAAATAAGCCCTAAGGTGTCTTCTTGAGGAAAAATAAATATAAGACCCTGTCTTATTTTCAGAGAAACATGGTAATACTTTTTCTATAGGTATTTTTTAAATGACCTTGCAATCAGCATGTGATACCTTTACAATTTAAAGACTTTACAGTTTGCAAACTCCTATTTATGAGTGAAGGCTCAGCTCAAAGGTCATGCCTTCCATGAAGGCTGACCGTCCTTGCATCCTTGCCTTTGTGTTCTCTGGCCTGTCACTCTGCTTTGCAGCAGCCAGTGGTGCTGAGGCATTTGTTTTTGCAAAGGACCTACGTCAGAGTGCCCAGTGTTGGGAGTGTGCTCGCACAGAACAGGCACACAAGAGGTGTCTTCAGAATGAAGGCAATGTTTTCAAAGCAGGTTTTGTTTATGGAAAGATAAGCTCAATCACATGTGACCTTCCAGCACGTATTACAGCTCATTCCCTGATAAACAAGATAGCTGTTACCGTAGTAACTGAGCGTTATAAGGGTCTCTTCTATTATTTTCTTTTTTCTTTCTAAAAATAAAAACATTCCTCAAAATTATCTACTTTAAAAATCTGACATGCCTTAAATAAAAATAGAAAACCAGATCACCAAACTTTGAAAAGGCATTTGACTTCCTAATTAGAATGAAATATTACAGTTTATTTACATAATACTTAAAGAAAAACCCCAACAAACCCAACCACTAATCTTTCTCTCCTTCATACAAACCTAATTGAAAATTCAAAAAGCATACCAATAACCTACGATGTCCCCAAGTAGCACAGAAAAGTCAATTCTATTTCCTTCAGACCTGCATTTAAAGGGATAATAACTGGTATAATGTGCAGCAGCCATAATCCAATTTCAATTTGTTTGATTAGATGAGTATAAACATTAAACAAGAGAGTCACGGGATTGTCATAGTGCTGTTCACACTGTTAACTCATTATAAAAAAAAAATACTGCAATTTGCTGCTAGACAACATGCTACTAGAAAATATATAAGTATGAATTTGAATTATTCTTAAGTACCAGCCGCAAAGATCCTTATATTGCCTCAGCCAAAGATAAAAACAGCTTTGAACCCAGAAGCCACTTCAAACTCCCTCTGAATTTAGGATAAGGAAAGCCCTGAAAGATCCCTTGAATATTCGAGGCCATATTCAAACCTCCCTTCACATCACAGTGTGTAAAAAACTGAGGACATCGAACCAGCTCCCAGGTCTGTGGACTCAAACTGCAACGTGCATAACATTCGTGATAGATTGAAGGGGCCGGGGCATCACCCCGGGGTCTGATTCAGCAGGTCTGGAGCAGAATTCCTGCTTTTTTCCCGTGAGCACCGTCCTTTCTCACCCCAGTGACTCGGAGGCAGGTGTCCTGTGGGCTGTATGTTGAGGAAACTGTTTCCAGAGAAGGGGCTGGTGCTTCGTGTGGGTGAAGGAAGTCCAGTGACGGATCAGACCACTGGACAACGAGATGCTGCAGCCCTGTCTGTGCCCTTGTCACACGCTGAGCTCCCTAAAGGCAGCAACTGTGCTTCGCTCGTTTTTGTGTCTTTAGTGCCCAACTCAGCACCGAACACTTAATAAATTAAGCGCCTTCAGAGCACAGTGGCATGCACCCAGGCTCACACCTACACGGATGTCAGGAGCATTCACCGGGGCTACATTCTGAGGGTCACAAATGACCCTCACAAGGCCACCGACAGAGCAGGCAGGATGTTTCGGCAGGACCCTGGGTAGATCGATGCCTGTCAAACTTGGATGTGCAAATGCACTGTGTGAGGATGTGTTACGGAGCAAATTCTGACTCCTAGGTCTGGGTAGGGCCTGTATTTCCGAAATGCTCCCAGGGGGTCATGTTCAGAGGCTCCAATGTGAGCAGCAAGAACCCAGATGCAAATGACCCAAACAATGATCACAAGGACAAACAAGCAGCAAAAAGGAATTGAAGCTCAGATCTTCAATGAACCTGAAAAGCCAGGGACTTGTGGACCATGACTAATATTCCCAGCTGATTTTAAAGGACCGTGCACCCGATGATTGCTCTTGGAGGAATCTCTAGTGTGTATTTGTGACTGCTCCACAAGGCTTATCAGACGCGGCAGAAGCTTTGCTTGCACTTACATACAAAAGACCTCAGGGGTTACCACAGTGCCTCTTTAACTAGGCTCCAACAAAAATATTTGGGAAAAAAAGAAAAGAGATTCTCCTGCCCAATGGCCTGGAGTCTCTTCCCATTCTGCCTATAAAATGCAAAGGCTATTTATAATAAATGTGTGCAACAAGAATCTTTGTAAGTGGAAGAGATTTCCAAGCCCTAGGCAGGCAGCATGGCTCCTTTTCTTTGTGCAATATTCAGCAGACATAACCTCCCACGACTCCAAAGACCGTGGGCAGCTCCTTGGCATTCACTGTACCATAAAGAGATTTGACTCCCCCGCTCCCACCACCCCCAACTCTTCTTGTGTTCCCCACGGCAGGGCGGAGGGAGGGGATTGGTGAGCATAAATCATTATCCTCTGCGATTCGAAACCCTAAGAGAATCAGCACAATGCTCAGTGCTCAGTTCTTAAAATGCTCAACTCCAGGAGTTCAAGGCCGCAGTGAGCTGTGATCACGCCACTGCACTCCAGACAAACGAGACCCCTTAAAAAGTAAAATAAAATAAAAAATGCTCAACCATCTCCCTACTCAGTGCCCTGGCATGTTCTCCCTGGCTGTCTGGCAGTTTCTCTGATTATCATTAGAGAAAAGTTACATTTGTGTTTCTGCAGCAGAAACCTAAGCTTAAATTGATAGTAAAACTACGGTTGGGAAGGAGGGGAACCAGGGGTGAACAGCGGCTGGTAGAGAAGCCAAGGCTTCTTTAAAAAAAAAAAAAAAATCACTTTGTCCCTCACCATCATCCCACCACTGATCTGGTTTCTGCACCTGAAGTTCTGCCTTTTCCAGAATGTTGTATAAATGGAATCCTACAGAGCGCAGCTTTCTGAAACCTCGGCTTCTTTCACTTAGCGTAACTGTTACGTGTAGCCGCAGTTCATTCCTGTTTATGGCTGAGAATTCCACTGTACGGATGTCCTACAGTGTGTTTATCCACCTATCAGTCAGTGGATATTTGCGCTGTTTCCAGTCTGGGCAATTATGAACGAAGCCAATAATAATAAAACCAACAACACAATCTTTTTAATGGGCAAAAAAATGTGAACAGATAACATCACCAAAGAAGACAAATGGCTTTCATAAGCTCATGAAAGATTCCCAATATCATGAGCTGTTAAGAGCATGCAGATTAAAACCACAATGTGTTACCACTTCACACATTCTAGAATGCTAAAACACCACCACCACAAACCCCCAAACAAACAAACAGAGCCAAAAAACCCTGGCAATACCAAGTGCTGGTGAGGATGCTGAGCAAATGGAACTCTCCTAGTTCGCTGGTGGGAATGCAGAATGGTACAGCTCTCGAGGGGCTTGGCAGTTTCTTCCGAGGCTAAACATACTGTCATCACACAGCCCCGAAACCCCACTCTTAGGTGATTACTTAAGAGAAGTGAAAACTTACGTTCACACAAAAACCTGTACATGAATGTTTACAGCAGCTTTATTCATGGTTCATGATTAACTTCCCTTTTAAGGTGTGGGTACAGCTATCTTTTAATGGGCTTATCTCAGTTCTCTATGTTCGCAGACCTGGGCACCATCGGTAATCTTTAAAAATTAATTAGGAGATGACAAAATAGAACCACTTTAATTTCCTGGTGGTTGCAAAACTCCGTTCGTAGGAGCTTGCTGCTGAGGCTGAATCCCCAAGGAGAGTCCAAGCAGGCGACTGCCTTGTCATTGCTACTTCCAGTGCCAAGAAGCATGGAGAGAAACAAGCTGGTGTTTGGCCTTACCTGTTCTTAGCCTTGCCCCCCTCCTAGTCCTCACCTACGTGCCCTCATCCCCCAGAGAGATACCAGCTGCAGAAGGCAACCACGGAAACCAAGGCAGACACAATTTGCCAGCATGTTGATCCTTCAGTGTTGATTTTAAATAAAAGCATCATTTGTAAATGCTAGTGTTTGTTTTATCATCACACTCAACTGGAAGTTCCCAATCATGAAGGATCAGTGGTCAGCGTCGGATCAATGTTGGTATATCACCACACTGCATTTTTGTTTTTGTTTTTTAGGGTCAGGCTGGAATGCATTGGCACAATCACAGCTCGCTGCAGCCCAAACTCCGGGCTCAAAAGATCCTCCCACTTCAGCCTCCTGAGTAGCTGGGACTACAGGTGCATACCACATCTGACTATTTTTATAAATAAAATTTCATTGGAACACAGCCACACCCATTCATTTATGTCTTGTCTATGGTTGCTTTTGCCTAGCAATGGCGGAACGGGATGGTTAAAACAGAGGCAGAATGACCCGCCAAACCTAAAATGTTTACGTGTCTGGCCTTTTGTAAAAAAAGTTTGCTAATTCCTGATCTGACACAATGGACTTCTAGCCTTTCTATTAATATTAACTATTAGTGTATTATTTGTTAGCTTTGTATAGCTACTAACGTTCCTACATTTATATCTTCAGAGCATTTTTCATATCTATGCCATTAGAGCACCCTATTAGCCCTGCTAATTAGCTATTATTATGATTACCATGCCCTTTTTATAGACAAAATAGGCTCAGAGAGAATAAATGAACTCCATTATAAGAGGTAAAACCAGAATTTCAACTCATTTTATTCTCCAAATCTTCTGCTCTTGTCACAAATAAATTGATACATCACACACTGAGCTGATCATTTAGCAAGTGAGCTAAGATCAACTTGAACTGTTGTCTGCCTAAATGCCTCGTCGAGCCCATTCAGTTAAAGTTCCACACAAAATTCACATGTCGGGCTCATGTCCTCTGAGACGGTATCTCCATTTACCATTATTCCTGGCGCCTAGAGATTGCTTAACCTACAAAAAAGTTCTCTTTGTTAAAACCTGTATTTCCTTCATATAT
Organism: Cheirogaleus major; assembly: GCA_963574435.1. NCBI lineage: Eukaryota > Metazoa > Chordata > Mammalia > Primates > Cheirogaleidae > Cheirogaleus > Cheirogaleus major. The sequence continues at coordinate 112 of CAUYPO010089125.1, read as the reverse complement.
ACTGTGTTTCCCTGAAAATAAGACAGGGTCTTCTATTTATTTTTCCTCAAGAAGACACCCTAGGGCTTATTTTCAGGGGATGTGTTATTTTCCCCTCAAAGCCTCAGCTTGC
>CAUYPO010089124.1:0-16998 GCA_963574435.1 Cheirogaleus major | reverse complement strand
ACTCTTGCCTCTGCCATATCCCGTGAATGTGTATCAAGTTTTCTTCCTTGCCCATGGATAAAAGGCCATCTATTTTTCAAATTAAGCTTGTTCTTTCTTTTCCTTCCTCCCTCTTCTCCTCTTTCTTTTCTTTGCTTCCTTCCTTTCTTCTCTTTCTCTTTCTTTCTTTCATGACATTTGCCTCCAATACACTACTGAAAATGTCTCCATGCTTCTACCCTAGGCTAACGTACTTTTTATCAAGGGAAAAATAACATTTACTAACTGTTTTCCTTCCCCTTATAGAGCCAGGTAGAGAAAGGAGAAAGCATCACATTCAAAGTTCATGACACATTGCAGTTCATCCAAGGTCTTCTGAATGTCAAAGAAGGGCAAGAGAGGGATGATTTGCTTTGAAAAGAAAATGAGAGGAATTCAGTTTTTTATTTGATTGTGTTGGATTTCTGGGGAAAAAAAAGGGGGTGCCAAAAAAAGTGTGTTGACCAAGTAACGTGTTACACTACCTAAGTGGCGTTTAAGGACAGAAATGTCTGATATTCAGTTTGAAGATGCCTGCACTGCTGTGATGTAACCTCTGCTTGCATGATGGTAACTCTGACCACATGCATCACATCCTAGACCTGGGAGAGAATAGGCGGTAACTGACAAGAGAGCCCCTTTTGATATTAAAAGTAGGAGCCAGATGCAGGCAAGGAATACTGTGAGAGGACAAGAACTAGAGTTGAAAGGATGGAATTTTCCATAAAAAATACAAAGATTTTTGAGACCTGATTCCTACTCGCATTAATTAGAATAAAAAGATTGATCTTTTCTGAAAGACATTCTAATCATATTAATATATCACTCACTTTAGTTTCACATCTGAAAGCAATGTTGCCACAATATCACCTCTACGTCTGCTGATTTTTATGAGTGAACAAAAGACAGTGTGTATGACAGTAGATTTATCATAATTATTGGCAGATGTAAGCATTGGCTTCATTAGAAAATCAGATTAAGACAGAATGTACAATGTTGTCAAATGTGAAATAATTTTTCCCAGAATAATTGAGTCATGAAACATTTCAAAGTCTCCAAAAACTCAGAAGAGCTAAGTGGGCTCTCTTCCAAAATAATAGCTATAAAGTTATCCTATCGCTGTGAAATAGATTCAATTAGCAAAACAACTGGTCAGCTAACAAGTATTTATTGAGGCTCACTCTTCTAACTGATGTGGATACAAAAGGACTATAAGAATTAATATCCTCCCTAATGGAGCTTACATTCTAGGGGAGGGACAAAACCAACACACAGCAGCTAAAATTGAACTAGATGGTTACAAAGTATATGATATTGACTCAAGCAGAAGGTGGTTGATGAGTGAGGGTTTTATGAAACTAAGATGAGTGAAATGCTATAAATGCAGGGATGGCCAGAGAAAGAGGGAAGTTCAGAAGCAAGAACAGCAGAGGACAAGAGGGATCATGAACAGCCAATTAAGGAGTTTCCCTGCTATAAGTATGGGCTCCAGGGAGCTTCATTTGTAATCCTTGGTTCTGCTTTGTTTCATTTTTGGACTCTACCATGAACTTTTGGAATAAAGACCTTACCTCTAGGCACCTGCCCCATGACTTCCATTAAATGGCGTAAACACAATTTGCTCACTCATGTAATTGCCTTACAATATAGTGTTTCTTGTAGCCCAGGCTGATGACAGGGAAGCTATACAGCCCACAACCAACACTGCTGACTAACTGGCTCCATTAAAACAAGAAGCTGTTGTGGGATAATCCAGGTAGAGTTAGGGTTCAAACCCAACACAAGGAAATGGGCAGAAAGGAGGAGAACAGAGTTTCCAACTTAGTGGATTTGTAAGTTCAGTTTTTTGCAACATTATTAAAAGTAGTGCTATGATGGGTCAACTTGGGCAGGGTCTGTTCTCCTTATTAAAGTGAGGTGTAGGGTGCTGTTAGAACACTACTTTGTAGCAACACAGAGGAGAAGGTTGGAGGAGAATTCCAGTGGCCCTTACACAAAGATGTCGTTTCTTCACAAGAGTGCTTCAGACTCTTGAATAATCCATGAAGAATGGATTTGGTAGAAGGGCAGTGGGGCTTGAATATCAAGGGCATGGATTTAAGTTCAGTGTTAACTTAGGTAAGTATAACATGCAGTGATATCATAGATTAGAAGAAATCTCCAAACAGTTCACCTATGAGAAGGCTGATTGATAATACCTTAAATTTCCCTTCTATGCTTTTACACAGAACCCTAACTTTGCAGTTGAGGTCTTAAGTAATCACACCATTCTTTTGGGTGAAAAAAATGTGGACTGCTGTGACCTGACTTTGTTTAGAGGTGAAAAGGCTTCTATCTAAGTAAGAATATAAATTAAGATACTTGATTTTAAGTCAAAGTATTATATTATCATTAGTATTTTAAGAATTTATAATGAAGGATCATTCTTTTACCAACAGTACAGAGATTCCGTGTTTCCAATATAGAATTGGTTTAGCTGAACAATTTCTCAGTGTCTAAGTGACAGATTCTCTAATAACACCTTTGATTTTTGTAAGTTTTATTCACATATTATGTTCTATTACCAGAGAGCAATGTACGGGGACTAATTTACTTTAACATCCCTGTAGAGTTTCCTTCCCGGAGTTACAATTTAATGGTTTCTCCTCAGATTTTTTATTGAGGTCAATATAAGAAATAGCACGGGAGGAAATTCTTCTCCCCTCTGCCCTTTACTCCAAGAAGAATTAATCCCTTACTCTTCTGTGTATATGCTGTGATTTATACATACTGCTGTTACAGCACTTAGGAAATAATATTATCGTGAGGTATTTTTCTGTCTTAGATAAATCTTCCTCACATTTATTCTGAGGTCTATAATCATTCAGACTTTTTCACTAATGAATTGAGGCATTATTTTTGTCTAAAAGAAAGATGGCACTGAAAAATCCTATAACATCAGCTATTTGCCTGGGATACCCTTGCATCTGGGCAAGACATGCAGACTTCTCTGGACTGTGCCTCTGTTTTACTTACTTCACAGACAGAAGCTCTTCCTATCTGGGGCTGACTTTGGGACAATGTGGCCTCCGGATTATGTCTAAGTGTTGGGGGTTTTAAAGCTCTCATTTTTGCACCTGCATCTGCTTTATTTCCATGTTCCCCAATAATTTTCCCTCTATACGTCCTATTTTCTAACAATAGAGGTACCTTTTTTCTCAGTAATGGACTTGGAATGGACACAGATTCAGGAAAAGTCCAATATTAAAAACATGATTACAAGTTCATAGTAATATATATGAAATTCACTAAGCCTTTTCATTTTACTTACCTTCCTCTTGTCCACATGCTTTTATTCCTGGTCTGTTTACCTATAAAATTATCCTTTTTCTATTTTCGTAGTCCCTGTGCCACTGTAAGCCTTTTTAAAAAACCCTTTGAAATGCTGTCATTAAAAGGAAAAAAAAGTGGTTTTCTTTTCTCAGCACTATGAGCATTTCCATCCCTTCTTATATATTTTCATATTTTTCTCACTTTATCTCTCATTAAATGTACATGTTCTTTCTTCAGTTGCACTGTTATCATACCTACTTCTCCTAAATTTTTCTTTTTCTTGTTTCCCCATTTAACAGGGCTCATCTCTTTGCTTGTAGGAATCTATGAATAAAATTCGCTTGTTTCTATACAGTCTTTGTCTTCTAAGGCCCGAACACCTAAAGGGTGGAGACCATAAGTTTTCCATGTTCTTTATATTGTCACATGAAAGAAATGAAAGTCCATGTGCAGGTATGAGGTGAGAGGGAGAAGGCCCAATAAACACACTGAATTAAAAGTCACAATAAGCGTGAGTGACTGAGACTAGATTTTATTATCACTGGAGAGGCAATTAGGGGAGCAAAATGGCACATAAGAAACAAATAATTTCTGACCTGTGCAAATACTCCTATACTTAGCTCAATTGACTAAAAGTCTAAATGAAAAATATTCATCTTTTACTTTAAGAGGTTGGAATGATTTGTTGAGTTAAGGTATCATTTGCTGACGTTTTAGTTTTTGGACAATTATATAAAAGACCTACAAAAGCCATATTTTAGTTTGGATGATTTCTCCCACGCCACACCCCATTTCTACTAAGGGGGGCTTAAGTGCCAAAAGAGTCCTTCTCTTTGGATTGTATACAATAGGTACAGTAATTATCTCAAAATCCATTTGAAATGGCACATTTATTAAGGCAGTCTTTTATTTCTAAACTAGATTCGTCATTAAATGAAAATTAAAACTTATAGAGTCTTTTCATGTTAGTAAAAATTGATAGAATTTTTTAAAAAATTGGAAGGGACTAACATGGATGTCTTTTGTATCATTTGTCCAAAGTATGTTGAGAAAATACTACACTTTATATGGTAACTGTCCTTTTAGCATGAAGGCATTAATTTTGTTTTATTTTTAGTGCTTGCTCGCAGTTCACTTTTAAGAGTGTCTTTTAGGTTTGGTAGGTTCAGTGGAAAGAATATATTTCCTTTTGATTTAAAATGCCTGTGCTATCCTTAGGTAATAGTAGTAGAACTAATAACAGGATTGCCTGGTACAAATTTGTACTGTTCAGCTAAACACTAGAGAGCAAATGTTCCTCACTGTGCTTTTGGTGATGAAATAGCAACAACACTTCACATTTTATAACACATTATGTTTCACAAAACTCTTTCACGTTCATTATTTCATTTAATCCTCAAAAAACAACGCCGTGAACTAGGTATAATTTTCCACATTTAAATGTGAGGAAATGGATGCTCAAGGAATCAGTGATTTGACTGATGATAGAAAGTGTTAGGGGCCAAGACTTAAATTCATTTCTTCTTAGTTTCGTTCCAGGACGCTTCCCACATCACTGCAATATCGTCTTCTCCTGTGCTTTGTTCTAACCTGCAAAACTAACTAGCTAGTGTCTTTAGCATGTTGTGTAAGAATAGCTAACACTTAGTGCCTACGGTGTGCTAAACCCTGTTTTAAGCACTTACGTGTATTATCTAATTCAATTCTTGCTACCTACACAGGTATTATTTAATTCGATCCTTGCTACCTATAAGGTAGGTAGGTAATATTCTCATCTCCATTTTACAAACAAGGAAACGTAGAGTTTAAGTAACTGACTCAAGATCACATAAGCCAATAGATGAAATAAGTTGGTCTCAAATTTTGACAGCCTGCCTCCAGAAACTGCATGCTTAACCACTATCCTCTATTGCCTCTTAAATTACCAAAGCTCATAAAGATTTTATGAATGACTTTTCTCACGTATGGCAAGGCCTGGGGTGAGTTTCTCAGTGCCGCTTATGGCAAGAAGAATTTCAGCAATCATTATCTCGGTGTACTTTCCAAAAACAATGGTTCCCCATTGGGGAGCACAAACAAATGTGTATTCTGTTAGAAACCATTTATTCCAGTCTAGGGAAGTATCAAGAATAGTGCTGTCACTATAAAAATACCAGTTTTGAGGCAAACAGAGAATTTTGGTCATTTAATCAACTACACAAATATTAAATGAGCATTTGTTATGTTCAAGGGCCATACCAGGCACTTGGATAACATCTGCATGAAGTTTTAAACTAATAAAGGAAATACACTTGAACACAGATACTTGATAATCTCTAAAACGCACAAAGCTTCATGGAGACATGAAATTCCTTCAGTATGAAGAAAGCAAGGAAGGCTTGACAAAAACAGTAGCAACAGAGCTAGTCTTTGGGTAAAAGAGAAAAAGGCAAATTGTAGTGCATGGTGTAACTCTGTGTGAGTTCTTTGAGGATACCTCCTTGAGTACAAACTTTTTAGAACTGACTGCATGAGTGAGTAGGGACCTTGGACAATGATGAGAATAAACTGTATCTATTACAGCCCACTGTGCATGACATGAGAGGAACCACCACACTGACATTTGTTACATGAAGGTTCTCCTGGGTTCGCCCCATTCTCCCCTCCCTGGGTGTAAATTGTGCATCTTAGGAAGGACAAATCTTTCCTGTCTCACAGAATCAATTCCTGTAATTATCTATATATACTTTTTGTGAACATGCAGTGTTCATTTTGATTATTGTCAAATCAATATAAATGCTGACTTAATTTCTCTGATTTTCACTTTTGCTTATTAAGCTGGAAATTCAAGGGCAATGCAGATGAGAATTTCACATTATTTCTTTGCAGGAGTTTTTGGTCAGTGGCTTTTTAAGACTTCAAGAAGGTTAGGTAGTTCTTCCTTTTGATAACATCACAAGTGAGGATTTCTTTGCTGAAATATGTTGCCCTTCTACAAAAAGTAGCAGTGGCAGTATTTTCCAATGGGAATTAACTAATGAATAATGAAGGTATATTGTTGGACTGGCAAGAATCATGACAACACTATTAAGAAAACATTGTATTTATTTAAATTTCAGATTCTCAAGATTATTATCAAGAGTTTTGTTTGCATTTCCTTCTCACTGTCTTCATCATACTTAGCTTAAATTGTGTATCTAATATGTCTTCTGAATGAGGCTTTTCATGGTTAGAGTCAAGTGGTCCACTAGTTTTTATTTAGCGGTAGATGTATTAACATATATTTTGATACTACTCGGTACCAAAAGGTTGTTCTAACTGAAAAGTCCAGTTCCTGTGATACACCCAACATTCACCCTCATGGAATGTAGACAGGAGGGATTGGGGCCTCTATGTTTGACTACTGGAATTTAGCTCAGTAAACTTCAAAAAATAGGTTCACTAGTAATTTCTCCAAAAGAATCTGTTTCAATTTATTCAATGTTTTGTAGCATCGACTTTGTATAAAACACTGAGTCAAAGGGAAGGTAAGGATGTCAAGATGAATGAGTGGGTCTCTCTCCTCTGGAAACTTACAATCACCTGAAGAAACAGATAAGTAAAAACTATAAGAAAATAGACACGTACAATATAATTATAATATAGGAAAATTAAAATGAATGCCTTTTTTGGTCAATACAGAGTTATGGAAACAAAAGAAAATGGGCATCTTTTTTTTTTTTTTACTAATTGACAAAATCTAAATGGGATTGTTAAAGAGGAGTCTGTATTTGAGCTAGACATTGAACTATGCATAGGCTATTTTAAACTGGATAAATGGAGGAAACATTGGTGGCAAAGAGAACTATGTGAACAAAGGAATAGACATTTGGAAAGGCAGATGGGTGTCAGTATGGCTGGAGGACAGGTATGCAAGTGACAGGGCGGGAGATAATTATGAAACGTTTGCAAAAGTCAGATTATCAACTTCTTTTAAACCCTACTAAATATGTAGAATTTATTATGTAAACAGTGGCAGATAATAAAGGTTTTGAACTGTCATATTGTAATCTGGGAAGAACTATTTAGAACAAGGATTGTAAGTCGCAGTAGCTGTGAGTTACTGTTGACACGTGCCCAGAGATTTCTCCTGTTATTTCAAGGTCAGTATGTTAGTGAAATACCATAAACACCTTGACCTTGAAATAGAGCCTGACATCTTCAACATCTTATCCTCCTTTTAACAAATCTTACTTTCAACAAATTCATACGAGTAGCATTAGGATATAAAATAGTACAAGCAGACTTACACTGAAAACCAAAAATCTCCTCTTCCACCCTATTTTTTTTTGTTCCATTCCCCAGATAAAACCACATTTGATCATTAAATTGATATATCATTAACTTTCATTTTTTTGGAAAAGTATAAAACTGCTTTTTTTAGATGTGCATGAACCATCATTTATTTACCAATTTATTTGTGTTTTGGGGTTGCCTTCAGTTTTTTCACAATTAAAAATACCACTGTAATGATCATTTTTGTATATTTTTTAAAAACAATTTTAGATTTATAGAAAAATTGTGAAGCTACTACACAGAGTTCTCAAATACCCTATCCTCAGTTACCCTTACTATTAACATCTTACTACATACATTAGTGTGGTGCATTTGTTACAGTTAATGAATACATATTGATACTAATTATTTTTATTTATTGATATCAGTACATACTGATCTTATTTTAACCAAAGTCCATAATTTATTCAAATTTGTTTAGTTTTTTACCTAATGTGTTTTTTGTCTTCCACAATCCCATGCAGGATCCTAAATTACATTTAGTCATTAAATTAAATGTCTCCTTTGGCTCCACTTGGCTGTAACATTTCTCCAAGTTTCCTTGTAAATTTTAATAACTTTGTAAATTTTGAGGAATACTAGCAGGTATTTTGCAGAACACCCATTTATTGGTATTTGTCTGATGTTGTAGACAACAGTATTAGACTGGGGTTCTAGGTTTTAGCGAGGAAGATTACAGAGGCAAAATGCCATGCATCATATCAAGTGTACATACTGTCAACATGACTTCACACTATTGACTTTGACCTTGATCCTTTGGCTGAGGTAGCACTGTCAGATGATTCCACTGTAAAGTTACTGTCTTTCCCCCGTACCATGCTGTACTCTTTGGAAGGAAGTCACTATACGCAGCTCACGCTTAAGGAATTGGGACTTGAGGGTGGTATATATACATAAATTATTTAGAATTCTTCTGTATAGGAGATTTATCTTTATCTTTTCTGTCCTATTCATTTACTAAATCATTTATAGTAATATGGGCTCATGGATATTCATTTCATACTTAGGGTGTAATCCATTATGACTGTTTTGTTGCTGAAATTGTTCTGGCTTTGGCCGTTGGCCCCTGTGTCTCTTTGACATTCCCCATCAACGTGGGATTTCTTTTTTCCTTTTTGAGCACTTTCTCACATTCTGGAATTACAAGATTTTCCAAGCTTATGTTGTATATTTTCTTTTTCAGTCCTGATCAGCCAGTTCTTGATGGAGCTCTTACTCCTGTAATTGTGGGGTGGTATACCGTATTTCCCCAAAAATAAGACCTACCCATAAAATAAGCCCTAGCAGGATTTCTAAGCATTTGTGCAATATACACCCTACCCCGAAAATAAAACCTAGTGATGGGCGTGGCTACGCAGCATATCTGCACAACACATGCATTTCGTCGCGGAGCGGGAAAGAAGATGAGTAGCCCTTCTCATCTGCCCCATGAGAGCTCTACTGCTTGACATGAGAGATTAGGGTCAATGGTTCTAAAGGAAATAGAGTCACAAGAAATTCAGGATGGAATCTGGGGTTTGGAGAGTTATGATGATATTCCAGAAGAAGACGACTTAACTATGTTTGAACAAATGTAGATTGTTGTACTGCACTTAGAAAAAATAACACATCCCCTGAAAATAAGCCCTAGGGTGTCTTCTTGAGGACAAATAAATATAAGACCCTGTCTTATTTTCAGGGAAACACGGTAGAAGTGACCATCTGGGCGTTGTAGGGAGTGGTTCCTCCTGCAGTGCCCTTCCTCCTAGGGATTTTTCTGCTGACAAGGCAAAGAAATACATGTATGGATACTAACTTGTGCATATATAAATATCTATACATATGTTTATATGTAAATATCTGTGCCTATATTAAGCTATACACAAGTTCATGTTGTTATTTCTAACTGTAATCTATCACTACCCAATTATTCTAGTGTCTTTTCCTTTGTTTATCTGTAAACTCTTACTCCAAAAGTGAGCAACTTGGCTTCACCCATCTTCTTTCTATTTACATAACTGTTAAATTCTGGAGCTGAACAAAACTTTTAATCCGTATTGCTATAGGGAAAACACTTTATCAGCTAGAGTACAGTGTTTGTGTGCAGTTCCTCTTCCTTTTAATCTACAGGTTCCACTCATTTCCAAAATTACTTATCAACTTTTACCCCAACCTCTTTCAGTGAGGTTGTATTGTAGTTAGATTCTTTTTTTTTTTTTTCAGATGGGATCTGGCTCTATCACCTAGGCTTGAGTGCAGTGGCATAATCACAGATCATTACAGCCTCAACCTCCTGGGCTCCAGTGATCCTCCTGCCTAAGCCTCCTGAGTAGCCCAGGCCACTATACTTGGCTAACTTTTTTTTCATTTTCTTAGTAAGGGATATGTTGCCCAGGCTGGTCTCAAACTCCTGGCCTCAAGTGATTCTCCTGCCTTGGTCTCCCAAGTCACTGAGATTACAGGCATGAGCCACCATGCCTGACACATTTGTAATATAGTTAGATTTTTTTTGGCATAGCCTGCATTCCTTCTTGGGATAAATGCACATCATAAACTCTAGGGAAACTACTAGAAAAATAAATGAAAAGAAGAATGCCAGTGCAGTGATGCAAGAACTCAATAAGGATGTAAAATCAGTACGTTGACCTGAACAGCACCATTGATCAATTTTTTCTAAATGACATGTATAGACTTCTCTGTCCAACAACAGAAGACTACACATTCTTCTCAAACTCACATGGAACATTTATTAAATAGACCATATTCTGGGCCATAAAATTTATCCTCACAAGTTGAAAAGAGTGGAAATCACTTTGAGGAACTTTTCCAGAGAGCATAAAGAAAAGTCAAACAAATGAAATATATCAATGGAAGAAAAAGTGAAATGAAGGGAAGATGTTGAAATGTTAATATCCATAATAGAGTAGAAGTCGAAGAAGCATTGGAAAATAAATAAGAATAGGAAATATTTGAAAATTGTCTTCAAATCTAAGTTTTAGAATTGTATAAATATTAAGGACTCAAATTTAAGGGTTTCATAAACGGTAAACAGAATAAAGGAAAGATACTATACCTACATTATTTTGGATGTTAGGACATCAGAGACAAAGAGAAGATACCAAAATCTTCCGGGGGAAAAAAGGAACAGCAATTCAACTGCTATCATATTTCTTAGTAGTTATATTAGATCCATGGAGGTGATATATTATTAAAGGAAAAGTACTTTAAATAAGGGACTTTATGTCTTGTTAAAATATTAAGTATGAAAATGAAACGAAGTTATTTTCAGTGTTACCACTGAAAATGTGCTTTGAAAACACCATGGAAGGTGGTCTATCCATAACATGGAATATTATTCCATCATAAGCAAATGAGTTTTCAAGCCACAAAGAGCAGGTAGGAAACTTAAGTAGACATTGCTAAGTGACAGAAGCCAGTCTGAAAAAACTGGCTGTATGACTGAAACTCTGTGACATTCTGGAAAAGCCAAAACCATAGAAACAGTAAGAAGATCAGTGGTTGCCTAGAGTTCAGAGGTTTGGGGTGGGCAGGGATAAATGGGTAGAGCACAGAGTGTGTTTCAGGCAATGAAACTCTTTTGTATGACACTGTTACGATGAATACATGACATAGTGCATTTGTTAAAATCCATAGGAACTGTACAAAAAGAGTGAGCCATGAACTTTAGTTAATAGTAATGTATCAGTGTTGCTTTATCAGTTGTCACAAGTGGACCACACTGATGCAAGGTGTTAATAATCAGGGAAAACTGGGGAGAGAGGGAAGTGGAGAAGGGGTATCTATGGAACCTCTCTGTAGTTTGGTTCAATTTTTCCATAAGCCTAAGACTATTTAAAAAATAAAGTCTATTAACTAAAAATATTTTTTGGACTCCAGAAAATAAAGAAGGTAAGAAATCCAGGAGAACACAAAATATCAGCGAAGTGTAGATGAGAAAACTATAAATATGCTGTATTATTTATAAGTAAGTAATAACCAAAAGAGAAAAGTATATCCAAAACACTCTAGACCAAAAATTCTCAAAGATAAAAGTGTGGTATGATGGAGAAAAATGGGATAGACAGTTGGGAGAAAGGGCATGAGGGTATCTCAGGGAGGTAAGAAGGTGCTAAGATGCCTCTCTTGGGGGCAACATGAAGTTATGTTTTTATATAAATCATAACAAGAATTAATACAAGTGTTTACTTAATGCATTGGGAGTAATTAAGGAAGAATACAATTTGAGAGTCTGACTCTCAAACCAGAAGAAAATTTGATATGTTCTCACATGAGTGGAAGAAAAGTAAAGAAAGAAAGACAAGCAGAAAAGGAGGGGGGACACAGATGAAAGGAAAGTGAAGAGGAAGGAACAGAAGGGCAAGGAGGGAGAAATGAAGAGAAGGAAGGAGGGGAGGAGGTAGAAGAAGCCAAAACAAAACATGGAATAATGAGAAAGTGTGTAGTTGCCCTGATTGTGTGAATTAAGGGGAAGGGAGTGTTAGGACTTAACACTAGGACCAGATGCTAACAGGTCAGGTGTCCTCACATATTCTTAGGTTTTCTCTGGAGTTTTTAACTGAAAGTCAATGGAAAACTTACAACTTCCCTGGTCTATTGTGCGAAAACTTTTTGTAGCATTCAGACAACTACATGTGAGCCAATCCCATCAAAATGGTTAGATTGGTCAAGAATGAAGGAAAATGACACGTTTGTAGGAGGAATAAATAGCAATAACTTAAATTTTTCATAGTAATTACTGAAAAGACAGTCATCTTAAGAATCTGGTATAATTACTAGTTTCAAATATTTCCATCAAGTTATGGAGCAATAATTTTCAATAGGTATAGAAAGCAATTCTTTTTAATTTATCTTAAAATGTTTCACAGGCAATTGGCGTGATGCTTTTGACACTTGACTGACAGTAAAAGTTTTATATAATAATTCTGATGCCTCCTCAAAGTGGATGAACAGAAACAAAATGTTCAGTGAGATGAGTGTTAAATTATTATTATTTAATACAAGAATGAGCTGAACTATTTTTTGGTTGCTGTTATATAATCCATAAGCTGATATCATTCCCATTTCAATCTTTGTTAGATATGCGTGAATTTTCAAGGCAGTATAAGTCACTAATGGAAGAATAAAATGGTTTTATTTGGATTTCCATTCCTTAGATGTTTCTTTGATCTAGTTATTTTGCTTATCATAATAAAATTCTCTTTTCTTACCGTCTATCCAATTCACTAGCTGACCCTACATGTTTGTCTTTTTATATTTTGGAAGCATGCACAGAGGGAAAAATGTAGGGAGTTTTGAGGCAGTTGCTCAATAACTATCCAAACGATAATAATGATTCCATACATGTAGGAAAGAGAAGTTTATATTAATTATCTGACTTGGTCCCCATATTTGGTTGGGTATACATAACTTGGACCAGATTGCTCAAATGTTCACTGAACTACCTAAGATGATTTTGGTTGTGTGTACATAGGTTAGATGGCTTTTGAATTACGATTCCCCTGAGTGCAAGTCTACAGTGCTTGTATAGACTGCCCACAGTCAATGTGTTTTGGTTACAGAAATGGTTAGAAACTTTGAATTGCATAAACATAGTAGATACTCAGGTATTATGATTTGTATGGACATAATACTATTTATTGTTTGCAAAAACTTTATGTTATCTTAATAGCCTGGCAAGAGGTCATTATTGTTTAGGCCTTGTGACTTCCAGAAAAGGCATAACTAAAAAAAAACAGATGTGTTAGGCAGAATTTGTAGAAATAGGCTTCCAAATCCCACATGGCTGATATCCAGAATCTTTGTGATAAGGTCTTGCTTAAAGGTTCAGAGCTGAGCACCATCAAAGTCAACTGGAGCTCAGACCTGGAGCCCCAGGGAGCTGGATCCTGCCTACAACCTGAATGAACTTGGAAGTGGACTCTTCCCCCTGGCCTGCAGATAAGAGCCCCCAAAAGTCATCACCTTGATTTTGACCTTGTGATACCTTGACGAGGACCCAGCTGAGCTGGCCAAGACTTGTGATTTGCAGAATTGTGAAATAATACACAGGTGGTATTTTTAAACCCCTGAGGTTTTGGTAATTTATTACACAGCACTAGAAAACAAATAGGTAGCACTTTATGGTTTGAGATGTCAAAGAGGATCCCATTCCAGTGTTTGATATTTCAGAGTGCCAGGTGGTTTTCCTGGCACCACTGCCTGCCGTGACTTTGGTTTTGATTTATGCAAATGGCTTCCCTCAGACATCACAGAAAGGATTATAAGTCTCTTTCATTAAAAGTTTCAATAGTTAAGATATATAGCATAAAATTTTATACTATCAGGGATCTTATAACTCTAACCAGTTGCTAAGGCAACACAGGTAGTAGGAAGCAAAGCTGGTACTAGAATCCAAGGTGCAGGATTATCAACCTAGTGACCTTTCTACTCAAAAGCCACACTGGCTGTGACCTTCATACTTTAAGTGGTCAGGCCAATAATCTCAAATCCTCCAACCTGGTTTGATCATTTGCCTAATTCTGCTCACAATCCTCTTTAAATGTCCACCGAAGGCAGGGACATTAACTGGGTTCGGAAAGCAATATTATAGTAAGAGTCTCCCTAATAATATTGTAAAATACCAGAGCGAGTTTGCTTTTAATGGATAATTAAATGAAGTCCAGAGGAAATAACTAGCTTGCCCAAGGTCATTCTTTGTAATTGAGAAAACTGGGCCTCAAAGAGGTGCAATTAGTAGTTCAAATGTCCTCAGCCAGATTCCTGCCAGGGACAGAACTGCAATCCAAGTCTCCTGATTCCCAATATGTTTTTTTTTTTTTTTACACCGAGCTGTGCCAACATGTCAGCTCTATAGAGCTTGCTGCCGGATTAGTTTGAGGAATAAAATATATTCACAGGCCCTGAGTTGACAGTGTACTGCTAGCCAGGATATCCAGGACTTGGATCCAAGCTATGATATTCTCCATGGCTAGAAATTTTTAAGAGCCATTTTAATATCGACCTACTTCCCGGAAATGTGTTGGAGTTGGTTAGAAGGCAAATCTATGGTGTCACATACATGTCTGAAATATCAAACACTGGAATGGGATCCTCTTTGACATCTCAAACCACAAAGTGCTACCTATATGTTTTCTACTCCTGTGTAATAAATTACCCAAACCTCGGGGGTTTAAAAACAACACCTGTGTATTATTTCACAATTCTGTAGGTCACAAGTCCTGGCCAGCTCAGCTGGGTCCTGGTCAAGGTATCACAAGGTCAAAATCAAGGTGATGACTTTTGGGGCTCTTACCTGGAGGCCAGGGGAAAGAATCCACTTCCAAGCTCATTCAGGTTGTAGGCAGAATCCAGCTCCCTGGGGTTCCAGGTCTGAGCTCCAGTTGACTTTGATGGTGCTCAGCTGTGAACCTCTGAGCAAGACCTTATCACAAATGGTGACGGATGCCCATAGTGACTGTGCCCAATTCTGCTACATGTGACTGAACTTGGGTTTATTTCCCCACTCCCTGCCCATCCCCCACTCCCAAACTCTATAGGGATCAGGGATTTAGGAAAGACCACTAGAAGATATGCTGTATCATGAAAACTAAAAAAATAAAATAACAATAATAAAGTTCTGGGACTTGTATATTTCTGTTGATATTTTTGCTATCCATTTCGCAGTATTTAAAGAACGACTCTGTTGGAGTCCCTTGAATCATTAAGACATATCCTATTTCTTTAGTAACGAGGCTGCTTAGCAAACATAAACGCCAGTTCCCCTTTGTTCTTTCATCACAGAAAATATTTATTAGAGTATGTTTTCCCAGTGTGTAGAAAGCATTGTTTTTTTCAAGCTAGTTTGAACTCAGATTTTCTCTCCCGAATTTGAGATCCATTGAGGGCCAGACACCAGAAAGCTGTTACACATGTATAACTATTCCATTCACACCTCTTCAGGACTTTCAAACAAGTTTAATTATAAGAGAAACAAAAGAAAGCACTTCTTCATCTCCACTGCTAGCAAAAAATAGCTTTGCTGGGAAATTGATTCATTGTAAACTTTGATCTGCCTAGTTCAGTTTCTCAGAATGAATAGTTCAAATATTAAGTATTTTCCTGATTAAAACATTATATGTGTATTTATATAAATAGTGAATATGCATCTTACATATTTTACACTAATGTATGTGTGTGTGTTGAGACAATTAAGAAAAAGATTGGAGTGTTTTCAGAAAGATTGAAATGTTTTCAATGACTCCTAATATAGAAGTGACACTTTTATTTGAGAACAGTTTACCAGAATATGTCAGGTTCGTTCTTTGATACTAATTAGCCTCAGGATAAAAAGAAGAGAGGAACCCTCTGCTAGCTTCCTGAGGAGTTGTGTAAGCCTGGAAAAATGGCTTTTCTTTTTATGTGACTCAAAAGTCCAGAAACATCTGTGATGCTGAATGTCATTTGTGCCAGCTAATCTTGTGTCCTTGTGTTTTCTAACAATGTCACCATGTCAGAGAAGCACTGGGAACATGTGTTGGCCACTCATTCCTCCTCCCTCCCCCATACCCAGATATATCCACACATACTCAGATATCCAGAAGATCACAGGAAGGGTGTTTTCCAAGATGAACTCTCTTCGCCACATGGGTCAAGATTAGGTGGACCTATTGATGACTTCCAGGTGTAAATGTGGTAACCTTAGTCATGCTCATTAATTTCTTGGAGCTTCCTCTCACTCTCTTGAAAACTCAAGATGGTAAATGCAATCTACTTCTTCAGATTCTTAGGAAATTTATAATGGATACTATGACCCTCTAAGATCCCAAGAGTTGTCTAGAACTTGATGGAGCCCACAGTAATCCTCCCTCTCCTTGTTTCCATCACTATCCTGTGCTAACCATTTCATAGGCCCCTTCTCCTCTAGTAATAAAACTTAGTCTACCAACTCTAAGGTGTATTTTATTCCCAGTTGTATACACAGTGGTTAACTTTACATTCATGCATTCAATCAGTCAATAGTTATTGAGTGTCTACTCTATGTCACACACTGTTCTAGGTGCTAGGGACCCAGCAGTGAACAAAACAGGCTGGAGCTAAAATTCTAGTTAGGAGAGAAGGACAATAAGGAAATAAGTAAGTATATAACATAACTGTATAAGCCCTAATACAAAATATAAAGCAGGAACAAGAATAGAGTTTTTGGGGGAAAGAAGGTGTTGAAAAAATTTTAATGGTCTACATGTGGCTCATTGAATAGTGACATTTGAGCAAAATCATGAAGGTGAAGAAGCTTTTCTCTGTGAACCAGGTTGTCAGCTCATATTTTAGACTCTTGGTACTGGATATTAGCCATTGTTTATAGATTTGCTCACATAC